>SRLM01001897.1:117808-141539 GCA_015708895.1 Populus ilicifolia | reverse complement strand
ATAATAATAATAAAGAAAGAGAAGAAGATGTTGATGATGATGATGAGAACTTGGAGATAGAGTATTAAAGTAAAGATTAAACAATGATAATAACAAATGTCAAGGTTAGAGGTTCCACTAATGGTATGTCAAACAAGTATAGTATAAACTTTTATTGTTCAATTGGAATCCACACATAAAGGAGGTTCCATATTATAGATTGTTAACATGATTACATTAGTCATCTTATTCAATTAATGCTAATACTTGTAAATTTTGTCAAGCATTCATGATTATAACTTATGTTAACAACAAATCAAGTTCCTTTCAAAACATGTTGTATGATGAAATGCATATGTCCATGCTTGAAATTATGTGATTGTACTAGGTTCTATAACAAATGTAATGTTGAAATTAAAATGCATGTGTTCATGCTTGAAATTGTGTTGTCTATAGTGAAATAGTGCTCATGGTCGAAAGTGTGTTGTCTACAGCAAATAAGTGTTTGTTGCTAAATTATATTGTTTGTAACGAATGATCTTTCTCTACCAAATTATGTTATCAGCAGCGAATGAGTTTTCATTGTCGAATTGTGTTGTTTACAATGAATTAGTGTTCACTACCAAATTTGTCTTATCTGCAACAAATAATATTTGCTATTGAAAGTGTGTTGTCTGTAGTGAAAGTGTTTTTGCTGTTAAAAGTGTGTTGTCTACAGCGAATGAGTTTTGTTTTTGTATATAGTGAATGCGTTTTCACTGTCGAATTCTATTGTCTATAGCGAATTAGTGTTCATTGCTAAAATTGTCTTGTTTGTAGTGAAAAGTGTTTACTACTGAAAGTGCATTGTCTGCAGCGAACTAGTGTTCATTGGCAAAAATATGTTGTCGGTGACGGCTGAGTTTTTGCTGCTGAATTGTGTTGTCTATAACGAATCAATGTCTGCTGCTAAATATTGTTGTCTGTAACAAATGACTTTTCAGTGTCGAATTATGTTGTCGATAACAAATTAATCTTCACTATTGAATTGTGTAATCTGAAGTGAATCAATTTTCATTACCAAATTGTGTTGTCTGCATCAAATCAGGTGCACTATAGAATAGTAGTACCAGCAATAGAACAATTTTCGCTACTAAATTATGGTGTCCCAGCAAATCAATTTGCTAATGAGTGTATGTTATAGTGAACCAATTGTTGACAAGTTTGTGCTTCGATGAATCAGTTCGCTGATGAGTTTATATTGCAACGAACTAGTTAGCTAACGAGTATGTGCTTCAGCGAATCAGTTCTCTAATGAGCTATGTTGCAGCGAATTAGTTCACTAATGAGTCTGTGCTTTAGTGAATTAGTTTGTTGATGAATCTGTGTTTTCACAAATCAATTTGGCTGATGAGTTCATGTGATCAGTTTTGTTGATGAATCTATGTTCTAGCAAATTAGTTCACTAATGCGTTTGCGTTGCAGTGAATCAATTTGCTAACAAGTCTGTGTTTTAACAAATTAGTTTTGCTAACGAGTCTATGTCACTAATTTTCTTTAACAAATGGTATGTCACCAGCGAGTCAGTTTTGCTGACAAATTGCATGCCACAAATGAATCATTTTCACTATCGAATTTTGCATCACCAGTGAAGCAGTTTCGCTGCTGATTTTTATAGGAAACTCCCATGTCAAAAATGATGTAAATGTTTATAACAATCTCATTGTATGATTGTGTAATATGTGGAACACATGTGATTAGTACTTACAAGTGCATTTTTATCAAGGTTTTATATCATCATTTTGCATTTAAAGTATCAATAACTCCTTAACTAAAGCATGATTTATAATAACAAGTCTGATACCATAAGGTCCCTTTAATTTATGGTAAATGTTCATCCTAAATGCACGCCTATCATATAAACAAAAGAATTGATTGATGAGTTGAAGTATTAAAATTGAAAGGACAAAGAGAAGGCTAAACTTAGAAAAGAGATGCTAGTGCAATCAAAACTGAAATATTATTCGGTAATTAGGTCATATCTGGAGCTATAGATCTTCGATTTAAGTTTACTTTATATGGATGGAAAGCTAAGATATAGGCCTAAAAATTGCATGTGGAAGTACAGACTCAATTCTGCTGTTTGGAAGTCCAAATCTTAGCAAACATATAGAAGTCTAAATCTATCCTACAGCCTATACACTATTCAGTTTTTAACCTATATCTCGGGTTCTATAAGTTCAAATGACTTTAACTTTTTTCTCCAGGAAAGCTGAGACAATATTCTATAACTTTCATGTGGAAGTCTGGTCCAAATTCCAAAATTATCAATGACGTTTTATTCAAACAAGAAGATAAGAATTGTCACTAAGTCAAGATATGGCCACTCACTCATCAATTAATCATCAAATCAATAGTTCCTAATTTTGGCCATAAAAGGAGGCATTTATCATGTATTTAGGCATCTTGGTTTTCAGATCAAGATCATACTCTTTCTTTTTCTTTTTGTATTTTTATAATGCTTAATTTTTGCTTTTATTAATATCTTATTTATTCCTTTTATTTCCTTTCCTTTACTTAGTTAACTTTTATTTTATATATGTTCTTATTGACACAACCAAAAGATTGATATCTTCTCCCAAGTATAGGAGTGTCAAAGTAATAAATAACCCGGCAAGACAGGGGTCGAACCACAAAGAGGTAAATTATATAAATTATAGATAACAATAATACAATAATAACAACAACAAAATTAACAATAATTATAATAGTAGTAGTAGTAGTAGTAAAATCAATAATAATAAAGAAGAAAAAGAAGTTGATGAGAACTTAGAGATGGAAGATTAATGTAATGATTAAACAATGATAATAACAAATGTCAAAATTAAAAGATCCATTAATGGTATGTCAAATAAATATAGTATAAACTCCTATTATTCAATTGTAAACCACACATAAAGAAGGTTCTGATCAAATTATAAATTGTTAACATGATTACATTAGTTATCTTATTCGATTAATGCTAATACTTGTAAATCTTGTTAAACATTCATGATTATAACATGTGTTAACAACAAATCAAGTTCCTTTCATAGCATAGATGTTGGTTATATCATACGATTTGTGCTATGAAAGTGCCAAGCATTTATTGTACCCAAGCTTTATACAACATAAATCTAGATTAGTTATGTAACAAACAAAGTATTAAAGACTGAATAAACAACAAATACAAAATATGTTAATATCAAACATTAAAGTCCATGTTGAGTTACATTATACTTATTTTGCACAAAACGTCATTGATAACATTAGAATTGGAACTACTTGAAAACATGAAAGTTATAGGAAATTGTTTCAGCTTTCCAGGAAAAAAAATGGAGGTTATTTGGACTCTAGAACTCCATATATGGGCCAAATATTAAATAGTATTTGGGCTAGAGGATAGATTCGAACTTCTTCGTTGTTGTTACAATTTGGACTTTAAAATGGCCTTTTTCAATCTTGGCCTCCACATGAAAGTCGTAGGCCTATGTCTTACCTTTCCATCCATATAAAGTAAACCTAAATCCAAGATCTACACCTCCAAATATGACTCAATTATCGAATAGTGTTTCGATTTGAACTGCACCAGCATCTCTTTTCTATGTTTAGTCATCTCTTTATCCTTTCAATTTTAGTTCATAAACTCATCAATCAATCCCTTCATTTATGTGATAGGCTTGTATTTAAAATAAACATTTACCATAAATTAAATGTATCTTATATTATTAGATATGTTATTATAAAACATGCTTTAATTAAGGAGTTATTGATAATTCAAGTGCAAAATGATGATATAAAACCTTAATAAAAATACACTTTTAAGTACTAATCAATTATCTTGTTTATTTATGTTTCTCTTTCATTATGTTTAGCTAAGTTTATTATGTCAAGGTGAAAAGGTTATATTAATGGCGTAAGAATAAGTATAGTATAAACTCAATATGGATCATAATGTTTGATACTAACATGTTTTGTATTTGTTATCTTGTTCAGTTTTAATATTTTGCTTGTTAAATAATTAATTTAGATTTATGTTGTATAACATTTAGTACAACAAATACTTGGAATTTTCACAGTCCAACATATTGTATACACGACAATTATGCTATGAAAGGAACTTGATTTGTTGTTAGCATAAATTATAATCATGAATACCTAATAATATTTTTAAGTATTAACAATATTTTATTAAGATAACTAATGTAATCATGTTAAAAATTTATAATCTAATTGGAACCTCCTTTATGTGTGGTTTTCAATTGAATAATAAGAGTTTATACTATACTTGTTTGAAATACCATTAGTAGATCCTCTAACCTTGATATTTGTTGTTATCATTGTTTAATCCTTATATTGATCTTTCATCTCAAAGTTCTCATCAACTTCTTCTTCTTCTTCTTCTTTTTCTTCTTCTTCTTCTTCTTCTACTACTACTACTACTATTACTACTACTGCTACTATTGTTGTTGTTGCTATTTATAATTCATATAATTAACCTCCTTATAGTTCAACCTCGATCTTGCTGGGTTATTTATTACATTGACACTCCTGCACTTGGGAGAAGATATCAATCTTTTGATCGTGTCAATATATATATTCTTGGAAAATGTATGGTGAAAAGTGATATGATTGTGGATTGCAAATGTGCTGATTATGATGATTGATGTGTTAGGTGGTGCGATTAGGATCAGATCATCAACCAGGCAAGAATACCCCATTGAAAGAATAGGTAGGTGATTTCCACCCGCTTTCTAGCATAACATTAGCTTCTAAAGTGAATTTATTTGAAGTATCTATTGTTCTGTTATATAAAATATTAAACTATCATGAATGGTTGTATGACTATTACAAAGGGTCTACCGTTGTATTATACCAAATGTTAATTGTCATGAATGGTTGAATAAGTATCATGAAGGATCTACTATTGTATTATATTGAAGATTATTTGTCATGAATATTTATATGAGTATTGCAAAGGATTTATTATTGTGTTATACATAGTGATAAACGTTATGAATTTTGCAAGTATTACAAGGGATCTATTGTTCTATTGCATTGAACATTAAATGTCATGAATGGTTGGATAAGTAATGCAAAAGGTCTATTATTATGTTATACTAAATGTTAAACTATCATGAATGGTTGTGTGAGTATTACAAAAGATTTGTCATTATATTATACTAAATGTTAATTGTCACAAATGGTTACATGAGTTTTTCAAAGGATCTACCGTTGCATGGCATTGAATGTTAATTGTGATAAATGGTTGTATGAGTATTATATAGGATCCATCATTGTATTATGTAGAAGGTTATTTGTCATAGAAGTTTATATAAGTATTAGGAAGGATCTATTATTGTGTTATATTTAGTGCTAAATTGTTATGAATTTTTGTATGAATGTTACGTAGGATCTATTGTTATGTCATATGGAATATTAACTATCATGAATGGTTGGATGAGTAATGTGAAGAGTCTATTGTTATATTCTACCAAAAGTTAAAATGTTATGAAATCTTTGTTTATGTATTACAAAGGATTTATTATCATGTTTATTGAATGTTAAACTATTATAGAACGTTCATACGAGTATTACGAAGGTTCTACTACCATGTAATAAGAATGTAAAATTGTTATAAATTAATTGAATGAGGATTTCAAATTATATATTATCATTTTATAGTGATTTCATAAACTACCTCTAGGATGTTTGATTGGTTAATGATTAGCTGTGACTAATGGCATCCTAAGTGGATAACTAAGATGAATAGATAATTAGCTTAAGCTAATAACATACTAAATGGATGACCAAGATTGATAAATAATTAGCTTCAGCTAATGACATCCTAAGTAGATAACCAGAATTTATAAATGATTAGCTTCAGCTAATGACATCCTAAGTGTATAGTTGAGATGAACAAATGATTAGATTCAGCTAATGGCAGCCTAAGTGGATGACCGGGATGATAAATGATTAACTTCAACCAATGGCATCCTGGGTTGGATAAATGATTAGTTTTGGCTATTGGCATCCTAAGTGCATGATCAGGATGGATAAACTATTAGCTTTGGCTAATGGCATCCTAAGGGGATGATTAGGATGTTAGTTTAAGAATTGATATGTTCATACGTACTATGTTTTATTTATACTGATTAATATTGAAAAGTGTATTTTTATCAAAGTTTTATATCATTATTTTGCACTTGAAGTATCAATAACTCCATAACTAAAGCATGTTTTATAATAATATATATAACATTATAAGATACATTTAATTGTGGTAAATATTCATTTTAAATACATGTCTATTACATAAATGAAATCATTAATTGATGAGTTTAAGAACTAAAATTGAAAGGACAAAGAGATTGTCAAACTTAGAAAAAAGATATTGGTATAGTCCGAACCAGAACACTATTTGCTAATTGGGTCATATCTGGAGTTGTAGATCTTAGATTTAGGTCTACTTTATATGGATAGAAAGGTAAGATATAGACCTAAAACTTTCATAGGAGCCTAAGATTTAAAAAATTCATTTTCAAGTTTAAATTGTAGCAACAACAAAGAAATTTGAATATGTCCTATAGCCAAACACTATTCAGTGTTTGGTCTATATATGGAGTTCTAGAAATCCAAATGACCTCACTTTTTTTTCCTAGAAAGCTAAGATAATTTCCTATAACTTTCATGTTTTCAAGTGGTTCCAATTCTAACATTATCAATGACGTTTTGGGTAAACAAGAGAAGATAAGAATTGTCACCATGTCAAGAGTTGGCCACCAACTCATCAATTAGTCATCAAATCAATAGTTTCCAATTTTAGCCTATAAAAGGAGGCATTTGCCATCATTTAGGAATCTTGATCTCCAGATCAAGATCATGCTCTTGCTTTCTCTCTTTGTACTTTTTGTAATGTTTATGCTTTGCTTTCATTAATATCAAGTTTATACCTTTCATTTCTTTTCATTTACTTAGCTAACTTTTATCTTATTTATGTTCTTATTTTGTTCATTTATTTTTTTTCTTTCATTATGTTTAGCTAAGTTTATTATGTCAAGGTGAAAAGACTACACTAATAGTGTAAGAATAAGTATACTGTAAAGTCAATATGGACTTTAATGTTTGATACTAACATGTTTTGTATTTGTTATCTTATTCACTCTTTAATACTTTGCTTGTTAAATGACTAATCTATATTTATATTGTATAACACTTGGTACAACAAATGTTTGATACTTTCATAGCTCATACTGTATGTTATAATCAACAACTGAGCTATGAAGGGAACTTGATTTGTCGTTAACATAAGTTATAATCATGAATGTCTAGCAACATTTACAAGTATTAGCATTATTCAAATAAGATAACTAATATAATCATGTAAATAATTTATAATATGATTAGAACCTACTTTATGTGTGGTTTCCAATTAAGTAATAAAAGTTTATACTATACTTGTTTGACATAACATTAGTGGATTTTTTAACCTTAAAATTTGTTGTTATCATTGTCTAATTCTTACATTGATCTTTCATCTCAAAGTTCTCATCAACTTCTTTGTTAGTATTATTATTATTATTACCACTACTACTACTAATACTACTAGTACTACTACTACTATTATTGTTATTATTGTTACTATTGTTATTATTATTGTTGTTGTTGTATTTTGTTATCTATAATTTATACAATTAACCTCCCTGTGGTTCGATCCCGATTTTATCGGGTTATTTATTTCAACACTCTTCTACTTGGGAGAAGACATCAATCTTTTGGTCGTGTTAAGTTTTAGGCGTCATTGCTGGGGAAGTAAATTCTTTTATAAATTATAATATTTATTTATTTTTTCTTTTCACTTTTCTTGCATATAACTTTGTTTCTTTTGTCTTATTTCTTCTTCTTTTGTTTTCTTCTTTCTTTTATTTTATTCCTACACATGCATGAGAGAGTGGTCATATGCATGAGACTGGTAGACTTTGTAGGATATCCTCATTCTTTTTAGAAAATATGGTCGAAAAAGATAACCAGTCATTTTATAATGAGAATAACCGTGTTAAAACACTTAAAGATCGCATGAATCCCACAAGAAAAAGTGCACCATCATGCATAGTTTCTCTTCTGATACATCTCATTTCAATTTTAAGCTAAGCATTATTCAACTTTTACTTTCTTTTCATAGTTTAGATTTAGAAAATCCATATTTGTATATAAGGGAATTTGAGGAGATTTGTAACACCTATAATGACTCAAATTGTAGCATGAATACCATCAGATTAAAGCTTTTTCCTTTTTCATTAAAAGATAAAGCTAAAATATGGCTACAAAATTTGAGTTGAAGATTTATTTGTGCTTGGGATGAAATGCAACAACAATTTTTAAAGAAGTTTTTTCTTTTTCATAGAGCAAACTCTTTTAAAAGACAAATCACCACTTTCACTCAAAAACCAAGAGAAACATTTTATCAATGTTGGAATAGATATCAAGACTTGCTTAATACTTGCCCTCATCATGGTTTTGAAAAATAAAGATTGGTTTTATATTTTTATAAAGGCATAACACTTAAAGATAGGTAAATTGTTGAATTGATGTGCAATAAAACCTTTGAAAATAAAAACCTTAATGAAGCAATGGATTACCTAAACTTACTGGCTAAAAATGCTCAAAATTAGGATACTACAAGCACGGATAAGACTCCAAGAAAAATCCAACCTCATACATATAATGGAGGTATATACAACCTTGGAGAAGATTATGAACTAAGTTTGCATCTTTAGCTAGAAAAGTTGAGCCATTTGAATTGAAAAAGAGTGGTCAATTAAAATTTATTCAAGACATTGTGTGTCAAATCTGTGAAACAAATAAATACTCAACCAACCTTGCCTTCTTTTAAGGAATGCCTTCATGAATAAGCTCATGCTTTAAACAGTTTTCAAAGGCCCAATCATAACCCATACTCGCAAATATACAATCCTGGTTAGAGAAATCACCCAAATTTCAGTTGAAAGAGTGATAGCAACAATGCACAAACTTCACAATCATCATTTCAAGCACATCATAATTTTCAAAATTCTCATGGATATGCACCTCCTTATGTTCTATCTCTTAAAAGAAATTTTGAGAAAACTTTGTATGCATTCATTGAAAAGCAAAGGACAATCAATGCTCAACTTGCTCAAAGCATAATAGACTTTAAAGATACTCTTGTAAAATTCACATTTGCTCTCAGTTTTCAAGAGAAAGGTAAGTTTCCATATCAACCACAACAAAATCTCAAGGGGCAATATAATGCAAATGTAAATAATTATAGAAATTAACACATGGATCAAGTTAAATCAGTCATCACTCTTCGCAATGGTAAGGTTATTGGAAAGCCCACTCTTGAACCTCGTGAGAAAGATGATAAATCAATCTCTACGGGTAAATGAGGGGTTGAATCTGAAAATTACAAAGAAAAGATTGATTTCCCCCAGCACTTCCATTTTCTCATGTTGACACGACTAAAAGATTGATGTCTTCTCCCAAGTACAGGAGTGTCGAAGTATTAAATAACCCGTGAAGACTAAGGTCGAACCACAGGGAGGTTAATTGTACAATTATAAATAACAATAATACAACAACAATAACAATAACAACAACAACAACGACAATAATAATAATAGTAATAACAACAACAACAACAATAGTAATAATAGTACTAATAATAGTAGTAGTAGTAATACTTATAATAATAATAATAATAAAGAAGATGAGAACCTTGAGATGGAATATTAACGTAAAGATTTAACAACAATAAATGTCAAGATTAGAGGATCCATTAATGGTATGTCACATAAGTATAGTATAAACTCTTATTAGTTAATTGGAAACCACACACAAAGTAGGTTCCAATAATATTATAGATTGTTAACATGATTACATTAGTCATCTTATTCAATTAATGCTAATACTTGTAAATCTTGTCAACCATTCATGATTATAACTTATGTTAACAACAAATCAAGTTCCTTTCATAGCTCAGGTGTCGGTTATACCACACAATATGGGCTATGAAAGTGCCAAACATTTGTTGTACCAAGTGTTATATAACATAAATTAAGATTAGTCATTTAACAAACAAAGTATTAATGAGTGAACAAGATAACAAATACAAAACATGTTAGTATCAAACATTAAAGTCCATATTGAGTTTATACCATACTTATTCTTACACCATTAGTGTAACCTTTTCACCTTGACATAATAAACTTAGCTAGAAATTATAAAAGAAAGAAAAATAAATAAACAAAATAAAAACATAAATAAGATAAGAGTTAACTAAGTAAAGGAAAGGAAATGAAAGGCATAAACTTGATATTAATGAAAGCAAAGCATAAACATCACAAAAAATATAAAGAAAGAAAACAAGAGCATGATCTTGATTTGGAGACCAAGATGCCTAAATGCATGGCAAATGCCTCCTTTTATAGGCCAAAATTGGGAACTATTGATTTGATGATTAATTAATTAGTAGATGGCCAACTCTTGACTTGGTGACAATCCTTCTTCTCTTGTCTGCCCAAAATGTCATTGATAACATCAAAATTGGAGCCACTTAAAAACATGAAAGTTATAGGAAATTGTCTCAGCTTTCTTGTTTTAAACATTTAGCTCATTTTGACTTCTAGAACTCCAGATATGGCCAAAATACTGAACAGTGTTCGGGCTAGAGAACAGATTCGGGCTTCTTTGTTGTTGCAATAATTTGGATTTTGAAAATGGCCTTTTTTGATCTTGGGCGCCATGAAAGTTATAGGCTTATGTCTTACCTTTCCATTCATATAAAGTAGACCTAAATCTGAGATCTATAGCTTCAGATATGACCCAATTACCGAACAGTGTTCCGGTTTGGATTGCACCAACATCTCTTTTCTAAGTTTGGCCATGTCTTTATCCTTTCAATTTCAGTTCTTAAATTTATGTGATAGGCCTGCATTTAAAATGAATATTTACCACAAATTAAAGTTATCTTATATTATTAGATATAATATTATAAAACATACTTTAGTTAAGGAATTATTGATACTTCAAGTGCAAAATGATGATATAAAACCTTGATAAAAATACACTTTTAAGTACTAATCACACCCAGCTAGCTTATTACTAGTCCCTAGTAATCAAAGTGTTAAAATAGAAAAATAATTTGCAAATTCCACAAAGCAAGGTAACTATCATTTAACTTCCATTAATCTATCTAGATAAACAAACTCTCGTTAAATTTATATACTTGCTCAATACCTCTTAACAATCTATCAATGTATCAACACATAATTATATGGCTTTTCTTTGAAGAAAACAAATTTTTTGTTCTAACGTTTAAGGTTAACTTTCTTGGGTTGGGATTATTATTTTTGTCTTTTTTTTAATGTATATACATATAATTTAAAACATCATGCATCTTTAACCCATGTAACGAGCTTTCAGCTAATAACTCCCAAACCAATTGGTCTTAGGGCATTAGGTGTTAAGACACCCCTACGAGCTTAGTAACTCGGGTCACAGATACTGATATGTAGATAGTGAATGTTTGATTCCCTTAAGCTTTTCTCCCTAACCCATGTAATAAGGGTTGGACCAATAGCTCCCAAGTTAGTTGACTTTAAGGTATTAGGTGTTAAAACACCCCTTCAAGCTTAATTGCTTAGGTTAGGGAGGCTACGAAACCAAACTTATCTATATTTTTATTATAATCATTTTTTCTTTTTTTCTTCTTTTTTTCTATTTTTTTTAAATTATATACTATCCCTTTCCCTTAGTTGTTACCTTTAACAAAAAAACATGAATAATGTAATAATCCAATATGCAACCCACAATCATATGCTAAAGTGTGTGTGTGTGTAAATTAAGGTTTAAGAATACATGTTAAATAAGTATATGAGCAAAATTAAGTGATAACAATGCGATAGTTTGTAAATCTGAATATTTCAAGAAGTATTATGGTAGACCTTGTTATGAATGATTACTAAGATGTGTCTTAAGAGTCATAAAAAGTTCTCCTCACTCTGCCATCATAGTAATAACAATTTTGCACATGCTTTATGAAATAGAAAACACGGTTAGTTTTTTTTTTTAGCTACTACCCTCTCACCCCAACTAAAACGAGACATTGTCCTCAATGTTTAAAGGTAGAAAGATAGAGTATAGAAGATATCACCTGAAAGAACGAACACTGACAAACTTGAAACACACTCAAACAAATATAAGAAACAATAAAACACAATAATAAAATCAAAAGACATAAAGATTCACAAATGGAGGCTCAAATCCAATATAAGCTTTTTAGGACTTTCCTTAGTTGACCAATTTATGCGACTCATGGAAGGATCAATTACAAGAATGAAAGATTATAGTTGGTCAATCAATTATTCAGTAGTAATAGCAGAGATTATGATTTGTTGTGTAGAAGATGTTAGAAATTCCTGTTCCACAGCATGATCAAGAAAAGATAACAACTTATCATAATAACCATTAACATTTAACAAACCGATGGGTTTATGGTGAATGTGCAGTTGGACCTAAGGGAAAATATGAAAGATCTCTTCCAATGTACCTAGACCACCTAGTAAGGCAATGAAGGCATTAGCATGGTTAAACATTGCATTCATTCGAGCAGACATTGTGGAGACCTGTAGTTCCTCTCCAATTGTTTTTCCAATGATATCCCCTTGTGCTAAAGCTTCAGGGACAACCCCCAAAACTTGACTACCTCCTAAAAATGCAGCTATTGACACACCTCTCATTAACCCAAGACTACCTCCCCCGTACACTAAATGAATCTTTCTCTCAGCTAGCACTTGACCAAGATGATTTGCTGACTCTAAAAACTCCTTTTCTTTTCCACTAGATCCACCAAAAACACAAATATTTCTTATATGATGACTTGAGAAACTTGTCATTTCTACACACTTCAATATTTGTTAAATGTATGGGTTGAGTAAAAATAAAAGGAAGGAAGAGAGGGTTTTATAGATGAGAAATTAGAAAGGCAATCATACGACCTATATGTAAGCCAGCTAGAGTCTGACACACACACTCTTTATTTATTTATTTATTTATTTATTTACTTTTGAAAAAGCATATGTATATACAGGTAGTTGTGATTGTGGCTCACATCTTCTCTTGGTTTTACGTCCAAGAATGGCTTAAACGCCCTCTATAGGTCGGGGATAGGCTTCCGATCCAGTTTTCTTAAAAACTAGCAAATAGGGTCTTTTTTAGTCAGATTTCGAAGACTAAATCGATCATATTGTTTATGAAATAGTGGCCATAAATCATGAATTGCATGATGTATATCTCCACTATGATGAGACTTGAGAGTCAATAGAAGATTATATAAAGACTCTCTGTGTTTTGAAATAAATCCCATTTTTTAACAATTTTCACAGGTTTTGCGGAATGCATGTGATTCCTTGAGTATGGTAGGCTAATAAAATCCGCTTTGTAAGATTTCTACAGTCCTTTTTTTTAACGAGAAATGATCCCCATGTGCCTTAGAGTGACAAAATTTAATGAAATTACATACCTCATTGTCGGGGATGCATCTTTGAAATATTTGATCAAGATAATAATTGAATAAGTAAAGGTCATCCCAATAAAAAATTTGCACGTTGCTTAAAAATTTTCGTTGTCTTCAGTACTCTAGTGAGCTAGCAAAAATCCTAAAGCAAGAAAATTGATATATTTAGCAAACCAAGGCATTGAACTAAGAGAAAGTAAAGATTCATCAAGAAAATAATCATTGATTGGTGTGATGTCGAGTGTCGAATCTATTGTCACTTTTGACAAAAGATCTGTATCAACATTTTTTATGCCTTTTTCATCCTCAATTTCTTCCTATTAGTCATGGCATGAGGAAATGGAAGTGCTAGCAGGGAATCAGTCTTTTCCTTGCAATATTCAAATTGAACCCCTTCCTTACCCATAGAGATTGACTCATCATCTTTCTCACAAGGTTCAAAAGTGGGTTTTTTAATAACCTTACCACTGCAAAGAGTGATGACTGATTTGACTTGATCCATGTGTTGACTTCCAGAACTACTTGCATTTGCATTGTATTCCCCTTGGGATTTTGCTGTGGTTGAGATGAAAACTTACCTTTCTCTTGAAAATTGAGAGCATATGTGAATTTTGCAAGAGTATCTTTAAAATCTGTTATGCTTTGAGCAAGTTCAATGTTGATTGTCTCTTGCTTTTCAATGAATTCATACAAAGTTTCCTCAAAATTTCTTGTAAGGGGAGGAGCATAAGGAGGTGCATATCCATGATAATTTTAGAAATTATGGTATGCTTGAAACTGTGGATGTGAAGTTTATGCATTGTTGTTCTCACTCTTCCAACTAAAATTTAGGTGATTTCTCCAACCAGGATTGTATGTTTGTGAGTATGGATTGTGGTTAGCCCTTTGAAAACTATTTAAAGGATGGGCTTGTTCATAGAGACATTCCTTAAAAGAAGGCAAGGTTGGACAGTTATTGGTTGAGTGTTTATTTGTTTCATATATTTGACACGCAATGTTTTCAATAGATTTTAATTGACCATTCTTTTTCAATTCTAGTGCCTCGACTTTTCTAGCTAAAGATGCAAACTTGGCTTGAAGGTCATGATCTTCCTTAAGGTTATATATACCTCCACTAGATGTATGAGGTTGAGTTTTACTCGGTGCCTCATAAGTACCCGCGGTGTCCTAATTTTGAGCATTTTCAGCTAACAAGTCTAAGTACTTCATTGCTTCATCAAAGTCTTTATCTTTAAAAGTTGCATTGCACATCAATTCAACCGTTTACCTATCTTTAGCTATTAACCCTTCATAAAAATGTGAAATCAATCTTCATATTTCAAAACCATGATAAGGGCAAGTACTAAGCAAGTCTCAATACCTATCCCAACATTAGTAAAATGTTTCTCCTGGTTTTTGAGTGAAAGTGGTGATTTGTCTTTCGAAATAGTTTGTTTTCTGAGATGGGAAAAACTTCTTTAAAAATTGTTGTTACATTTCATCCCAAGTGATTGATACTTAAAAGTGTATTTTTATCAAGGTTTTATATCATCATTTTGCACTTGAAGTATCAATAACTCCTTAACTAAAGTACGTTTTATAATAATCTATCTAATAATATAAGATACCTTTAATTTGTGATAAATGTCCATTTTAAATGCAGGCCTATCAAATAAATGAAAGGATTGATTGATGACTTTAAGAACTTCAATTGTAAAGGCAAAGAGATGATCAAACTTAGAAAAGAGATATCGGTGCAATCCAAACCGGAACATTATTCAGTAATTGGGTCATATCCGGAGTTATAGATCTTAGATTTAGGTTTACTTTATATGGATGGAAAGGTACGACATAGACCTACAACTTTCATATGGAGCCCAAGATCTAAAAAGGCCATTTTCATGTCCAAATTGTTGCAAGAACAAAGAAACCCGAATTTGTCCTCCAGCCCGAGCACTGTTCAGTATTTTAGCCATATCTGGAGTTGTAGAAGTCGAAATGAGCTGAATGTTTTACATAAAAAAGCTAAGATAATTTCCTAGAACTTTTATGTTTTCAAGTGGCTCTAATTGTGACATCATCAATGATGTTTTGGGCAAACAAGAAAAGATAAGGATTGTCACCACGTCAAGGGTTGGCCATCTACTCATCAATTAGTCATCAAATCAATAGTTCCTAATTTTGGCCTATAAAAGGAGGCATTTGCCATGCATTTAGGCATCTTGGTGTCCAGATCAAGATCATGCTCTTGTTTTCTCTCTTTGTATTCTTTATGCTTTGTTTTCATTAATATCAAGTTTATGCCTTTCATTTCCTTTCCTTTCTTTAGTTAACTTTTATGTTCTTATTTTGTTTATCTATTTTTCTTTCTTTCATTATGTCTAGCTAAGTTAATTATGTCAAGGTGAAAAGGTTACACTAATGGTGTAAGAATAAGTATGGTATAAACTTAATATGGACTTTAATGTTTAATACTAACATGTTTTATATTTGTTATCTTGTTCACTCTTTAATACTTTGCTTGTTAAATGATTAATCTTGATTTATGTTGTATAACAATTGGTACAACAAATGCTTGGCACTTTCATAGCCCATACTGTATGGTATAACCGACACCTGAGCTATGAAAGGAACTTGATTTGTTGTTAACATAAGTTATAATCATGAATGCTTGACGAAATTTACAAGTATTAGCATTAATTGAATAAGATGACTAATGTAATCATGTTAACAATCTATAATCTGATTGGAACCTCCTTTATGTGTGGTTTCCAATTGAACAATAAGAGTTTATACTATACTTGTTTGACATACCATTAGTGGAACCTCTAACCTTGACATTTGTTATTATCATTGTTTAATCCTTGCTTTAATATTTCATCTCAAAGTTCTCATCTTCTTCTTCTTTATTATTATTGTTGTTGTTATTATTATTATTGTTGTTGTGGTATTGTTGTTATTTATAATTTGTACAATAACCTCCCTGTGGTTCGACCCCGGTCTTGCCGGGTTATTTATTACTTCGACACTCCTGCACTTGGGAGAAGACATCAATCTCTTTGTCGTGTCAAGTTTTTGGCGCCGTTGCCGGGGAGGTAAGTTTTGTATAAATTATAATATTTATTTTATTTTCTCTTTTCACTTTTCTTGTATATAACTTTGTTTCTTTTTTCTTGTTTCTTCTTCTTTTGTTTTCTTTTTCCATTTAGTTTATTCCTACACGTGGATGAGAGTGTGGTCACGTACATCAAGTGGTAGACTTTGTAGGGTATCCTCATCATTTTCAGAAAATATGGCTGAAAAAAGATAATCAATCACTTCATAATGAGAATAATGAGAATAATCGTGCTAGAACACTTAGAGACCTCATGAATCCAACAAGAACAAGTGCACCATCATGCATAGTTTTTCCTCCTGACGCATCTTATTTTAATTTTAAACCAAACATTATCCAACTTTTACCCTTTTTCATGGTTTTGAATTGGAAAATCCATACTTGCATTTAAGGGAATTTGAGGAGGTCTGCAACATAAATAATAATTTAAATTGTAGCATGAACAGCATCAGATTAAAGATTTTTTCTTTTTCCTTAAAAGATAAAGCTAAAACATGGCTACAAAATTTGAGACCAGGATCCATTCGTGATTGGGATGAAATGCAACAACAGTTTTTAAAGAAGTTTTTCCCATCTCATAGAACAAACTCTTTCAAAAGACAAATCACCACTTTCACTCAAAAACCAGGAGAAACATTTTACCAATGTTGGGATAGGTATCGAGACTTGCTTAGTACTTGCCCTCATCATGGTTTTGAAACATGGAGATTGGTTTCACATTTTTATGAAGGGTTAACACCTAAAGATAGGCAAATAGTTGAATTGATGTGCAATGGAACTTTTGAAGACAAAGAACCTGATGAAGCAATGGAGTACTTAGACTTGTTAGCTGAAAATGCTCAAAATTAAGATACTGCGGGTACTTATGAGACACTGAGTAAAACTCAACCTCATACATCTAGTGGAGGTATGTACAACCTTAGGGAAGATCATGACCTTCAAGCCAAGTTTGCATCTTTAGCTAGAAAAGTCGAGGCACTAGAATTGAAAAGGAGTGGTCAATTAAAATCTATTGAAAACATTGCGTGCCAAATATATGAAACAAATAAACACTCAACCAATAACTGTCCAAACAAGCCCATGCTTTAAACAGTTTCCAAAGGGCCAACCATAACCCATACTCACAAACATACAACCTTGGTTGGAGAAATCATCCAAATTTTAGTTGGAGGAGTGAGAACAACAATGCACAAACTTCACAGCCATTGTTTCAAGCACACCACAATTTCCAAAATTCTCATGGTATGCACCTTCTTATGCTCCAGCTCCTACAAGAAATTTTGAGGAAACTTTGTATGCATTTATTGAAAAACAAGAGACAATCAACACTCAACTTGCTCAAAGCATAACAGATTTTAAAGATACTCTTGCAAAATTCACATCTGCTCTCAGTTTTCAAAAGAGAGATAAGTTTTCATCTCAACCACAGCAAAATCCCAAGGAGCAGCACAATGCAAATGTAAGTAGTTATGGAAGTCAACACATGGATCAAGTCAAATCATCATCACTCTTCACAGTGGTAAGGTTATTAAAAAACCCACTTTTGAACCTTGTGAGAAAGATGATGAGTCAATCTCTAAAGGTAAGGAAGGGGTTCAATCTGAATATTGCAAGGAAAAGATTGATTCCCTACCATAACTTCCATTTCCTCATGCCATGACCAATCAGGAAGAAATCGAGGATCAAAAAGGCACCAAAAATGTTGATGCGGATCTTTTATCAAAAGTGACAACATATTCAACACCCAACATCACATCAATCAATGATTACTTTCCTGATAAATCTCTACTTTCTCTTAGTTCAATGCTTTGGTTTGCTAAAAATATCAATTTTCTTACTTCAGGATTTTTGCCAGCTCACTAAAGTATTGAAAACAGAAGAAAATTTTTTAGCGACGTGCAAAAATTTTATTGGGATGACCCTTACTTATTCAATTATTGTCCTGATCAAATATTTCAAAAATGCATTCTCGATAATAAGGTAAGTGATGTTATTAAATTTTGTCACTCTAAGTCACGTGAGGATCATTTCTCATAAAAAAAAGATTCTAGAAATCTTACAGAGTAGATTTTACAGGCCCACCATATTCAAGGAGTCACCTGCATTCCATAAAAACTGTGAAAATTATCAAAAGGTGGGATTTATTTCAAAACATAGAGAGTCTTCAGATAATCTTCTATTGACTTTTAAGTCTTATCATAGTCGAGATAAGCATCGTGTAATTCATGACTTATGAACCCATTTTCATAAAAAACATGCTTGGTATAGTCTTGGGAATCTAACTAAAAAAGACCTTGTTTGCTAGTTTTTAAGAAAACTGGATGGGAAGCCTATCCCCGACCCATAGATGGCGTTTAAGTCGCTCTTGGACGTAAAACCAAGGGAACATGTAAGCCACAATCACAACTACTTGTACATACACATGCTCTTTATGTCTTTTGGTTTTATTATTGTGTTTTGTTATTACTTATATTTGTTTCGGTGTGTTTCAGGTTTGTCAGTGTTTGTTATTTCAGGTGATATCTTCTATACTCTATCTTTCTACCTTTAAACATTGAGGACAATGTCTTGTTTTAGTTGGGGGGAGGGTAGTAGCTAAAGAAAAAAAAACTATGTTTTCTATTTCATAAACCATGTGCAAAATGGTTGTTACTATGATGGTAGAGTAAAGAGAATCGTTTATGACTCTTGAGAAGCATTTTAGCAATCATTCGTAACAAAGTCTATCATAATACTTCTTGACATATTCAAATTTACAAACTCTTGCATTGTTATTGATTAGTACTCAAAAGTGCATTTTTATCATGGTTTTATATCATCATTTTGCACTTAAAGTATCATAACTCCTTAACTAAAGTACGTTTTATAATAATCTATCTAATAATATAAGATACCTTTAATTTGTGGTAAATGTCCATTTTAAATGCAGGCCTATCACATAAATAAAAGGATTGATTGATGACTTTAAGAACTTCAATTGCAAAGGCAAAGAGATGATCAAACTTAGAAAAGAGATGTCGGTGCAATCCAAACCGGAACACTGTTCGGTAATTGGGTCATATCTGGAGCTATAGATCTCAGATTTAGGCCTACTTTATATGGATGGAAAGGTAAGACATAGGCCTACAACTTTCATATGGAGCCCAAGATCTAAAAAGGCCATTTTCAAGTCCAAATTATTGCAACAACAAAGAAGCCCGAATCTGTCCTCCAGCCCGAGCACTGTTCAGTATTTTGGCCATATCTGGAGTTCTAGAAGTCGAAATGAGCTGAATTTCTTACACAAGAAAGCTGAGACAATTTCCTAGAACTTTCATGTTTTCAAGTGGCTCTAGATGAGTAGCACTCAAAAGTGCATTTTTATCATGGTTTTATATCATCATTTTGCACTTAAAGTATCAATAACTCCTTAACTAAAGTACGTTTTATAATAATCTATCTAATAATATAAGATACCTTTAATTTGTGGTAAATGTCCATTTTAAATGCAGGCCTATCACATAAATAAAAGGATTGATTGATGACTTTAAGAACTTCAATTGCAAAGGCAAAGAGATGATCAAACTTAGAAAAGAGATGTCGGTGCAATCCAAACCGGAACACTGTTCGGTAATTGGGTCATATCTGGAGCTATAGATCTCAGATTTAGGTCTACTTTATATGGATGGAAAGGTAAGACATAGGCCTACAACTTTCATATGGAGCCCAAGATCTAAAAAGGCCATTTTCAAGTCCAAATTATTGCAACAACAAAGAAGCCCGAATCTGTCCTCCAGCCCGAGCACTGTTCAGTATTTTGGCCATATCTGGAGTTCTAGAAGTCGAAATGAGCTGAATTTCTTACACAAGAAAGCTGAGACAATTTCCTAGAACTTTCATGTTTTCAAGTGGCTCTAGATGAGTAGCACTCAAAAGTGCATTTTTATCATGGTTTTATATCATCATTTTGCACTTAAAGTATCAATAACTCCTTAACTAAAGTACGTTTTATAATAATCTATCTAATAATATAAGATACCTTTAATTTGTGGTAAATGTCCATTTTAAATGCAGGCCTATCACATAAATGAAAGGATTGATTGATGACTTTAAGAACTTCAATTGCAAAGGCAAAGAGATGATCAAACTTAGAAAAGAGATGTCGGTGCAATCCAAACCGGAACACTGTTCGGTAATTGGGTCATATCTGGAGCTATAGATCTCAGATTTAGGTCTACTTTATATGGATGGAAAGGTAAGACATAGGCCTACAACTTTCATATGGAGCCCAAGATCTAAAAAGGCCATTTTCAAGTCCAAATTATTGCAACAACAAAGAAGCCCGAATCTGTCCTCCAGCCCGAGCACTGTTCAGTATTTTGGCCATATCTGGAGTTCTAGAAGTCGAAATGAGCTGAATTTCTTACACAAGAAAGCTGAGACAATTTCCTAGAACTTTCATGTTTTCAAGTGGCTCTAGATGAGTAGCACTCAAAAGTGCATTTTTATCATGGTTTTATATCATCATTTTGCACCTGAAGTATCAATAACTCCTTAACTAAAGTACGTTTTATAATAATCTATCTAATAATATAAGATACCTTTAATTTGTGGTAAATGTCCATTTTAAATGCAGGCCTATCACATAAATGAAAGGATTGATTGATGACTTTAAGAACTTCAATTGCAAAGGCAAAGAGATGATCAAACTTAGAAAAGAGATGTCGGTGCAATCCAAACCGGAACACTGTTCGGTAATTGGGTCATATCTGGAGCTATAGATCTCAGATTTAGGTCTACTTTATATGGATGGAAAGGTAAGACATAGGCCTACAACTTTCATATGGAGCCCAAGATCTAAAAAGGCCATTTTCAAGTCCAAATTATTGCAACAACAAAGAAGCCCGAATCTGTCCTCCAGCCCGAGCACTGTTCAGTATTTTGGCCATATCTGGAGTTCTAGAAGTCGAAATGAGCTGAATGTTTTACACAAGAAAGCTGAGACAATTGCCTAGAACTTTCATGTTTTCAAGTGGCTCTAATTTTGACGTCATCAATGACGTTTTGGGCAGACAAGAGAAGATAAGGATTGTCACCAAGTCAAGGGTTGGCCATCTACTCATCAATTAGTCATCAAATCAATAGTTCCCAATTTTGGCCTATAAAAGGAGGCATTTGCCATGCATTTAGGCATCTTGGTGTCCAGATCAAGATCATGCTCTTGTTTTCTCTCTTTGTATTCTTTATGCTTTGTTTTCATTAATATCAAGTTTATGCCTTTCATTTCCTTTCCTTTCTTTAGTTAACTTTTATGTTCTTATTTTGTTTATCTATTTTTCTTTCTTTCATTATGTCTAGCTAAGTTAATTATGTCAAGGTGAAAAGGTTACACTAATGGTGTAAGAATAAGTATGGTATAAACTTAATATGGACTTTAATGTTTAATACTAACATGTTTTATATTTGTTATCTTGTTCACTCTTTAATACTTTGCTTGTTAAATGATTAATCTTGATTTATGTTGTATAACAATTGGTACAACAAATGCTTGGCACTTTCATAGCCCATACTGTATGGTATAACCGACACCTGAGCTATGAAAGGAACTTGATTTGTTGTTAACATAAGTTATAATCATGAATGCTTGACGAAATTTACAAGTATTAGCATTAATTGAATAAGATGACTAATGTAATCATGTTAACAATCTATAACCAGATTGGAACCTCCTTTGTGTGTGGCTTCCAATTAAATAATAAAAGTTTATACTATACTTGTTTGACATAACATTAGTGGATCCTCCAACCTTGACATTGTTTGTTATCATTGTTTAATCCTTATGTTCATTTTTCATCTCAAAGTACTCATCAACTTTTCTTCTTCTTCTTCTTTTGTTATTATTATTATTATTACTAGGAGTAGTAGTAGTAGTAGTATTAGTGGTACTATTATTATTCTAGTTGTTATTGTTACTATTGTTGTTGTTTATAATTTATACAATTAACCTCCCTGTGGTTTAACCCTGGTCTTGCCGGGTTATTTATTACTTCGACACTCCTACACTTGGGAGAAGACATCAATCTTTTTGTCATGTCACCAAGCACGAATGGATCCTGGTCTCAAATTTTGTAGCCATGTTTTAGCTTTATCTTTTAATGAAAAAGGAAAAAGCTTTAATATGATGGTGTTCATGCTACAATTTAAATTGTTATATGTGTTGCAGACCTCCTCAAATTCCCTTAAATGCAAGTATGGATTTTTCAATTCTAAGCCATGAAAAGAAGGTAAAAGTTGAATAATCCCTGGTTTAAAATTAAAATGAGATGCATCGAGAGGAAAAACTATACATGATGATGCACTTATTATTATGGGATTCATGTGATCTCTAAGTGTTCTAGCACGGTTATTCTCATTATTCTCATTATGAAGTGATTGATTATCTTCTTCGGCCATATTTTCTAAAAATGATGAGGATACTGATTAGTACTCAAAAGTGCATTTTTATCATGGTTTTATATCATCATTTTGCACTTGAAGTATCAATAACTCCTTAACTAAAGTACGTTTTATAATAATCTATCTAATAATATAAGATACCTTTAATTTGTGATAAATGTCCATTTTAAATGCAGGCCTATCAAATAAATGAAAGAATTGATTGATGACTTTAAGAACTTCAATTGTAAAGGCAAAGAGATGATCAAACTTAGAAAAGAGATATCGGTGCAATCCAAACCGGAACATTATTCAGTAATTGGGTCATATCTAGAGCTATAGATCTCAGATTTAGGTCTACTTTATATGGATGGAAAGGTAAGACATAGGCTTACAACTTTCATATGGATCTTAAGATCTAAAAAGGTCATTTTCAAGTCCAAATTGTTGTAACAACAAAGAAGCCCGAATTTGTCCTCCAGCCCGAGCATTGTTAAGTATTTTAGCCATATCTAGAGTTGTAGAAGTCGAAATGAGCTGAATGTTTTACATAAGAAAGCTGAGACAATTTCCCGGAATTTTCATGTTTTCAAGTGGCTCTAATTGTGACGTCATCAATGATGTTTTGGGCAGACAAGAGAAGATAAGGATTGTCACCAAGTCAAGGGTTG
>SRLM01001897.1:54618-116271 GCA_015708895.1 Populus ilicifolia | reverse complement strand
ATATACAATAATTTAAAACACCATGCATCTTTAACCCATGTAATGAGCTTTCAGCTAATGACTCCTAGACTAGTTGGTCTTAGGGCATTAGGTGTTAAGACACCCCTACGAGCTTAGTAACTCGGGTCGCTGATACTGATATGTAGATAGTGTAATGTTTGACTCCCTTAAGATTTTCTCCTCAACCCATGTAACAAGCATTGTGCCAATAGCTTACAAGTCAGTTGACTTTAGGGTATTAGGTGTTAAAACACCCCTTTGGGCTTAGTTGTTTAGGTTAGAGAGGTTACGAAACCAAACTTATCTATATTTTTATTATTATTATTATTATTTCTTTCTTTTTTTTTCTTTTTCTCATTCTTTTTTTTTTGTTTTTTAATTATATATTATCCCTTTCCCTTAGTTGTTACCTTTAACAAAAAAACATAAATAATGCAATAATCCAATATGCAACCCACAATCATATGTTGAAGTGTGTGTGTGTGTGTGTAAATTAAGGTTTAAGAATACATGTTAAATAAGTATATGAGTAGAATTAAGTAATAATAATGTGAGAGTTTGTAAATCTAAATATTTTAAGAAGTATTATGAGAGACCTTCTTACGAATGATTACTAAGATACGTCTCAAGAGTCATAAAAGATTCTCCTTACTCTGCCATCATAGTAACAACTATTTTGCACATGCTTTATGAAATAGAAAACACAGTTTTTTTATTTTTTAGCTACTACCCTCTCCCTCCAACTAAAAGAAGATATTGTCCTCAATGTTTAAAGGTAGAAAGATAGAGTATGGAAGATATCACCAGAAATAACAAACACTAACAAACCTGAAACACACTGAAACAAATATAAGTAATAACAAAACACAATAATAAAACCAAAAGACATAAAGATTCACAAATAAAGGCTCAAATCCAATCTAAGCTTTTTACGGCTTTCCTTGGTTGACCAATTTATGCGACTTGTAGGAGGATCAATTACAGGAACGAAAGATTGTAGTTGGTCAATCAATTGTTCAGCAGTAGCAGCAGAGATTATGATTTGTCGTGTAGAAGATGTTAGAAATTCCTGTTCCATAGCGTGATCAAGAAAAGACAACAACTTATCATAATAACATTAACATTTAACAAACCTATGGGTTTATGGTGAATGTGCAGTTGGGCCCAAGAGGAAATATGAAAGATCTCTTCCAATGTGCCTAGACCACCTAGTAAAGTAATGAAGGCATCAGCATGGTTAAACATTGTATTCATTCGAGCTGACATTGTAGAGACCTAAAGTTCCTCTCCAATTGTTTTTTCAATGATGTCCCCTTGTGCTAAAGTTTCGGGGACGACCCCTAAAACTTGACTACCTCCTAAAAATACAGCTATTGATACACCTCCCATTAACCCAAGACTGTCTCCCCCATATACTAAATGAATCTTTCTCTCAACTAGCACTTGACCAAGATGATTTGCTGATTCGAAAAACTCTTTTTCTTTCCCAGGACTAAATCCACCGAAAACACAAATATTTATTATGTGATGACTTGAGAAACTTATCATTTCTACACACTTCAGTATTTGTTAAATGTATGGGTTGAGTAGAAATGAAAGGAAGGAAAAGAGTGTTTTATAGATGAGAAATTAGAAAAGCAATCATACCACCTATATGTAGGCCGGCTAGAGTATCACACACACTCTCTCTATTTATTTATTTATTTATTTATTTATTTATTTTCTTTTAAAGAAAACATGTATATGTACAAGTAGTTGTGATTGTGGCTTACATCTTCCCTTGGTTTTACATCCAAGAACGGCTTAAACGCCCTCTAGGGGTCGAGGATAGGCTTCCCATCCAGTTTTCTTAAAAACTGGCTAACAAGGTCTTTTTTAGTCAGATTCCCAAGACTAAGTCGATCATGTTCTTTATGAAATAGTGACCATAAATCATAAATTGCACGATGCACATCTCCACTAGGATGCGTCTCAAGAGTCAATAGAAGGTTATCTAAAGACTCCTTACTCAGGCCATCCTTAATGAATTGTATTTTATCTTCACGGTTTATAGATACCATTCCTAAAGAACGACATTGTGTATTACATGTCCATCTAGCACATTGATGACAAACTTTTAGTCCTTTTACACGACGTTTCTTTGCAAAAGTGCTTTTACCTATTCTAGGCATGTGTGAAATGAAGGAGGTAGAGGACTCACCTGATAATCGGACTTTTGCTTCAATCAACCAGCGAATATCTTCAGGAATTCCATGATTCATTAACAATCTCAATCTTGTACATCTAGCACGGTGAATTTTTGTAATCGTATTTTGAGGCAGAACGGGAAAATACTTTTTCAATTTTGCAAGATTAGTGTCCATTTTCAAATGAGAATTGGAAAAGATATTCAAAGAATTGCACAAATGTATATACATATATCAGTTATTATAGAAAACTGAAAGAACCGACTTAAGTCACGGAGTACCGTTATCCGCCATTTGACCGAGGTGAGAGAAACTAGCAAAAATCACTTAAAAAAAACACAAAAAACAATGTGAGAAAAATAAAATAATCAACCTTTATCTACAAGATCATTCGAACTAGTTGATTCATTTTCACTAGGAAAATTATCAAAGTAAGCTTTCAAACGATGTCCATTTTCCTTAAAATCATTGTCATTCATTGAATTCTCAATATCACAGGCCCTATAAGGATTGCTCCATCTTGATCTTAGCTCTCTAGGGAATGTATAAAGTTGAGAATTATAAAACAAAACTTTTTGACCAGTATCAACTTTTTGATAATTTTCACAAGCTTTGAAGAATTCATGTGTGTCCTTTAACATGGTGGGTCAATAAAATCCATTTTGAACGATTTTTGTAACTGTCTAATTTGACGAAAAATAACTTCCACATGCATCAGAATGACAAAGTTTAATGACACTATTTACCTCATTGTTAGGAATGAATCTTTGAAATATCTGATTGGGATAATATTTGAATAAGTTAGAGTCATCACCATAAAAGTTTTTCACTTCGTTCAAAAACTTTTCTTTGTCTTGGGTACTCCAATCAGCTGGCAAATCTCCTAAAGCAAGAAAATTGATATTTTTATCATACCAAGGCATTGGATTAAGAGAAAGTAAGGATTCATTAGGAAAGTAATCATCGATCGGTGTGATGTCAGATGTCAAATCTGTTGTCACTGATGACAAAAGATTCACATCAATATTTTTTATGCTTTTTTCATTCGTGATTTTTTCCTCAGAATAGATCATTTGCAAATCTTCAGATTCATCTAACTCATTTTTACTAAAAGTAGATTCAAATTGATCATAAACTAATTCATCAATATGATCTACTTTTTGTAAATCATTATCATCTCCAGGTTGCTTGCAAATGTTGAAAATATTCATCTCCAATGTCATGTTTCCAAATGATAGCTTCATCAGTCCATTCCTACAATTAATCAATGCGTTAGAAGTTGCAAGAAACGGACGTCCTAAAATAACAGGAAATGAATTACATGCCTCAACAGGTTGTGTGTCCAAGACAACAAAATCCACAGGATAAATGAATTTATCGACTTGTACTAACACATCTTCAATTATTCCTCTAGGCACTTTTACAGATCTATCAGCAAGTAAAAGAGTTATAGAAGTTGGTTTTAACTCACCTAGATTGAGACTCTGAAAAACTGAATATGGAAGTAAATTCACACTAGCACCAAGATCAAGTAAGGCTCTTTCAATTTTATGCTCTCCAATAAAGCAAGAAATTATAGGACAACTAGGGTCTTTATATTTTAAAGCATTATTGTTCTGAAGAATAGCACTTACTTGTTCCACTAGAAAGACTTTCTTTTTCACATTCAGTTCCCTCTTCACAGTGCATAAATCTTTCAAAAATTTAGCATAGGAAGGAATCTGTTTAATAGCATCCAGCAAAGGTATATTGATTCTTACCTGTTTGAAAGTTTCAAAAATTTTAGAGTTGTGATTGACTTTCCTTTGTTTGGTCATGGCTTGAGGAAATGGAAGTGCTGGCGGAGAATCAGTCTTTTCTTTGTAATTTTCAGGTTCAACCTCTTCCTTACCCTCAGAAATTGACTCATCATCTTTCTCATAAGGTTCAAGAGAGGGTTTTTCAATAACCTTACCACTGCGAAGAGTAGTGACTGATTTGACTTGATCCATGTGTTGGCTTCCGAAACTACTTGCATTTGCATTGTATTGCCCCTTGGGATTTTGTTGTGGTTGAGATGGAAACTTACCTTCCTCTTGGAAACTAAGAGCAAATGTTAATTTTGCAAGAGTATCTTTAAAATCTGTCATGTTTTGAGCAAGTTGAGTATTGATTGTCTCTTGCTTTTCAATGAATGCATGCAATGTTTCCTCAAGATTTCTTTTAGGAGGTGGAGTATAAGAAGGTGCATATCCATGAGAATTTTCAAAATTATGATGTGCTTGAAATGGTGGTTGTGAAGTTTGTGCATCACTCTTCCAGCTAATATATGGTTAATGTGATTTTGAAAATAAAAAGGGTAAAAAATAACTTATAACACATGTGATCACCCATAATAGATCAACACGATCTTTATACATCCTATGTTAAACCTATTTAACCATCTATTATTCATTAGCTACATAATTATTTTTAATTGAATGAGCATGGGTATATGACATGAAAAAAATGATATTTCTATCTATATATGTATATATGTGTGTGTGACACCAAGATATTAGACTATGCCTAAGGATGTACGGGAGAATTAATATTCTTTAAACATTTATTTGAAGGCTAAGTGCGAAAGTTCATTAGAGAAAAAGTGGCTTATTTCTTTTTCTTTTTTTTATTTATTTACGTGGGGGTGTCCGGGCTAGCTTGCGCGTACCACGACTAATCGTCACGGCCCACTGAATACCCTGCAAACCCAGTAGGCATGTAAGGCATCGCAGGGGTGACAGACGTGCACGCCAGGGCTCGAACCCAGGTGTAGTGAAAGAAAACAAACCCTTTCCACCACTAGGTTAAGCACTGTAATGTAAAAAAGTGGCTTATTTCTTTGTTTTCATCATTGTGTATCTGATAACATCAAATCTTATGGTATTAGATTACTAGAAAAATATGAGATTTAATAATTAATTTATAGAAAAATCTCAACAATCCTATAAATAATAAAATATTACTTTGTCTCCTGAATAATATTATATTCATTATTTTATAATGATTTTAAAAATTTATGCAATTAATTTGCTAATTGATTTTTCTAGGTCTATAATTATAATCTCATATATAAATTATATTATAATCTTTAATTTTTAAAACAATTAAGTTCTATTTGATTAATTATTTCATTTTTATTTCTAACTAATGATTTTAAAATGTGTATGACATATTAGGTTTCTAATATCTTGGCTCAAATTTAAATTATAATCCTAAATAAAAGAAGAATAAATAAATTAAATGATTTTATTTATTATCAATTTAATAATTAATTGATTTATATTTGAAAATCGAATGTACAACCTAGTAACTTTCAAATATTAAAAAAGTCAAATGAAGTTTGACTTAATCTTTGAGCGAAGAGTTTCTCAATAATTATAATTATTTTATCAATAATGTTTTAATTTAAATATTTAAATATGGAGTGTGTCTACTCTGTCAAATAATATTTATTCTTGATACTATAGTTATTAATTATTTGAATAAAATTTGAAACTCTTTTCAAATCTCATTTTATCTTATGCAAGAATTTCATAACCAATACTATTCAAGAACATGTAAAATGTAAATATATTTTCTAATTTACCTATGGTAATGAATAATCTCTTAATAACTTAAATACCTTTATATAATTAATATTATACGCAAATAGTTGTTGTTACTTTTGATTAAGGAAATGTATAATTAGGATCAAATCATAATATTTTGTATATAAAATAACTCAATGATTTCAAGTTTAAAGATAACTTATACAATTATTATGCGAATATTTTTATAAACACATATGACCTATTCATATAAGATTTTTATATGGGTTAATTTAATATACTCGTCATCTAATAAACATCTATATATTAATTTTGAATATCTCTTATACCTTAACTTCTAGAAATAAACTACTTTCTTTTTAAAATGAAAGAATATAATATGTATTTGTTTCAACAACTTTAATTACTATTTAGACTTAATAGAACATTGATTAAAAAATAATTATAAACAATGCTTTGATGTAACAAAAATTTTATATTTATAATTAATTTTATATTTTTATTTGTAAAATATTTTTATTCTAGAAACTTTATCTTTACTCTAGACTATTAATTTTAAATATATATTAAAAATAAATTTTTTTTATTAATAATAAATATATTTTACATAAATAAAAGTTAATATCATATATAACTAATCAGTTATTAGTTACATAAGATGTGCACTAACAATTTAATAATTAGATTTATGTTAATTATTGTTAAAAATTAGATAATTAAATAATTTATAATTTATAAAAATCTAACCTAATTAAATTTAATGAAGCCTCTAAGAAATGAAAGTATTATATTATTTTCAATAAAGTTTTTAATTAACCAAAATATGAATGTGAATAAATCTGACGTGGGGAGTAATTGGATAGAAATAGAATTGAAACATTAATTGAAAGCAAGCTCGAATAAAAATAAATAAGTAAGAAATATAAACAAAAAAAAATAGAAATAGAAATAGAAATAAAAATAGAAGTAGGAGTAATAATATAGTAATAGACTAAGCAAACGAGTTTCAAAATTTCTTTTCATTTAGTTCTCTTACAATTTAAAAAGATATTTGTATGTAACACAATTATCTAAATTTTAAATGAAAAAATTATATTTTGTTGGATAAATAATTTTTTTTATTCATGTATAATTTTTGTTTGAATAATTTTTTTTATTAAAAATATTTAAAAAATAAAAAACAATGAAAGTTAAAATAAAGGTTCATAAAAATTTCAATTAGTAGAAAAAATGCATATCTTCAATTTAAATTCTATTGCCTTATTAATATATATTTTAATTAAAAATATTATTTTTTAAATTTTAAAATAATTTTTTTAAAGGATTAAAATGCTATATAAAGAACCTGACACTAGACTTAATAAAAAAAGTTAGGTTTTTTATTTTTTTTTAATATAAATTTAAAAAATAAAACATAATAAATGACATATGATTCACATTGCAACTATTTAATTAAGATCTCAAGCAATAAATATGGTTGAATGTTAGATCTTAAAAATATATTTTAATATTTTTTACATAAAAACATTAAAAAAATACTTTAAAAATTTCTTTAAACTTATTTCAATTTTAAAATACTTATTAATCAATTAAAATATTTAAATTTAAGTAGATTAATTTTTTTTTGGAATGATATATTTTTCTGATAACATGAAAGTTTAAATAACTATAGCTAACTAAAATAAATTTAATAATATTAAAATTAATTTTTTTATAATTATAATATTATTAACTGATTTTCTCTCCTGTCTTGTCTTTTTTTTTGGGTGATATTTTTTTATCTCTTGAAATTCAAAAAATAAAATGTGAAATATTGAAATTTCTGATCTAAAGGTAAAAAAATAAAATTATATATATATATATATATAAAGACTTTCTAGATGAAAATGAAGTTTTTCCTAAAAAATGTAAATTGCTTCGTTGTATTTTTTTATTCATCTTCTTTTAATTATTTTTTATACTATATATTAAAATATTAATTTATTAAATTAATTCTTTTTTTTTAAGGTCCATTGAAATTTTTGGCAATAAAATGAAAGTAAGTACAATGCTTGCGGTCGTTTGACTCCATAAAACAAACAAAAATCTTTTCTTAGAAAAGAAAAAAAAGGAAATCTCCCGTCATCTTTGGCAACAAAACCATTTTTCCTATTACACTGTAAAAACAAACAAACGAACAAAGAATCTCTCTCTCTCTCTCTCTGTCTATGTATACTCTGTCTATCAGCCCAATCCTGCCTCCATTCATCCATTGATCTTTTTAGTTCTTATTATTACATAATTAAAAAAAATAAATATAAAACACTAACTTATCTTCGTCATATTTATTTTTGCCTCCTTTTCGTATTCTACACTATTTCTCTTTGTTTTTTTCTTTTCTTTTTTCAATCTTTGCATAGTCTTCATCTACATATTTTTTAAGAATCCATAGTGATAATATCAATAGTCTCTAGAAATCTTTTTCGTGAATTCTTGATCTCTTCAATGGATCAAGTAACGACGCAATCTTTTGATTCTTGACTTTCTTTTGAGTGAATGAGAGATAATGGGATTAGAATCTGCTGGTAGTTTCTTGAACTTCTCAAACAAACCTCAATTTGATTCTCAAATTTGATGGTTTGATTGCTGATCATCAATCTAATTCTGGGTTTTTTTTTTGTTTTGGTATGAAGAAATTGGGTATAGAAGTTTGATTACTGGGAATTTTAGTTATTGTTGTGTAGTCAATGGATGGGGTCAGTCTGAATGAGGCCCAGGAATTGAATGGGCCATCGGTTCCATGGCGGCCGAGGCAGCTGGCATTTGGACAATACAGGCAGGAGAGTGAACCTGCCAACAAGGGACAAACTTTGCGTGTTGTCGTAAGAAGTCCTGTAAGTCTTCTATTCGTTTGCTTTTGTCTTTCTGGTTTGTGTTGATGATTGGATTCATTTTGTTGTTGCTTTATGTGGGTTTTAGTTTGCATGTTGAATTATAAGCATTTTAGGTTTGATGGAAGTAAAAAATTTAGGTTTTGTATAGAGTGAGTGATAGCTCGGTACATTAGTGTACATGTATTCAATTGAGATGTATCTAACTGCCTTCGTTTTTGCATTTGAAATTATAAAATAAAAACAGAATTTTGGGCAGGTGTGATGGCAGCTGTGCATGGAATCTGCTTGTGTTGTCCATGAGATTATTAATTAAAAGGCAGATGTTTGTTTTGCTAATTTATGGAAAAAATGAATAAGAAAGAAAGCTCTATGTAGAACTACAAGAATATCTCCCTTAGAATGCTTATGGTCAGAAGGGTGTAGGCTTTTTGAGGTCTTGATATCATGTGATATTCCTGAAATACCTAAAACATTATTCTGATGTCCGTATTACTATTCTCCATTTCAAAGAATAACGTAATAATATAATCTCCAAAGAAGAGTTATGATAAAGACAATGTTCTTGACCTGAAACTGCTAAAGCTTGCGAGTTGCAAGCCTCTCTGGATTAATGATGGAAAGTGTATGCTGGGGATTGAGAGTTACAATGTTAGCTTAGGGTATCCTTATCCTGCCTTTTGAGGGGAATCCTTTCTATTGACTTTGTCTAGGACACTTATTGTTGAAGCATTCCTTTGTGAAATTTGCTGGTGTTACCAAATTGTAGTATCCCTTGCAACACTTTTAATTTTAACCATGTAAAACTGTATGATCATGTCAATATTTCTCTGTTCTTAGCTCTTGTGATGACAGGGAGACTCTGATCCACCCTTATTTTTTTAGAAAGAATGCGGAACATTGACCATGATGATTACAGATGGAGCCAAGGGTTATGCCTTTGAGTTGTTACATTGGAACTCTTGGATTCTAGTTGACATGTCTCATACCTGCTAATATTTCTACGATACTAATGTTGAGCAACTTAGATTTTGACGCTTCATTACCTAGTCAATCTTAAGTTGTATTTAGGGAAATAAAAGAGAGGTGAAAATACTGATTTATTATTACAAGGATTGCAATGCATGCTCCTTTAAAGTGGCTTATTTGGGTTAAAACATATGATAACTGACCACTCACAACTTTCTACAAATGTCAAGAAGCACTATCCTGTACTCCTAATTGGTTTAGTGCAAAAGCCATACACAAAGTGGATTTATTAGGAAAATTCAATCTCTTCCCATTGACTTTGTTTGTCATCCCATGATTTCCTTTGTGCTCATCAACTACTTGCAAGTTTTTCTTAGAGTTTTTTTCTGTGTTTAGCCTAAAAGTATGAGTGGATTGCAAAATTTTAATTCTGAAAAATATGTGATGGCAGGAAACTGTACTGAACACCTGTTGGTGTACTAATTGCTCTTTGATGGACATTGTTTATTGTGCCTTTTCAGTTAGATGTCTAAATATAGAGAATTAGTCCTTTTCAGATGTGTATACGAGTCATCTTGCTCTCTTAAAAGTAAAAAATAAAAAATAAAAAATCCATGAATGTAGACACCAAAAGGGTAGAGTTACCACCATTTGGTTATCAGAAAAGGATGGGAATACAAGCTGTTACTGTGCTACTGATAAATTATTAAATGAAATCTAAGAAATGAGACTCCCTGTAGGCCAGTGATGTAGTCTTAACGCAAAAAATAAAAAAGAAAAGAAAAGAGCATCCACTAGGAGGACGCAAGATTCTTCTACCTTGAATGCTCTGTTCTTTCATTACATATGGAAAACACTAAAGATTCCTAGTGCTTTATAGTCTCAAATAATAGTGAAAACCTCTCCCAAAATTTTAACTCCTTGTCCTGCACTAATTATGACCAAAACAAATCCACAACTTCATTAATGTTATGAACTCCTTTTCCACGCAAGTAAATGATTGATTAGATTCGGCAACTGTTTTGAACAAAAAAATTAACTGAAACTTCTGTCATTTGAAGATTATCCATAGTTAAAATCATACTCCAAGCTGCCTCCCTATGCAAAAGAAGAAAACTAGGAGGGTGTAGCTCCCTCTTGGAGTCCCTTCCACTTTACACCTATGCTTTCATAGAGCCTTGGTAAGAGATTTAATTGGGAACACTATTTTTTCATTAGGTTATTGATTAGCGGCATTATCATTCCCAAATTCAGAGTTCAACTCTCTCACTATCCAATCTATCAACATTGAAACTGAAAAGCATTTTATCTAGGAAAAACTAAATGAGAGTACATAGGTATTCCCTCTGCAAAGTTAAAAAGCAAAATAGCTAACATATTTAACAAGGGACGTAGTGGTAAAAGCTTTCATTTTGTAGATTGCTTGCAAGGCAGGTATTGGAATAGATTGCTTATATAGTGATGCTTAAGGGCTTTGGGGGAACCTTTTAGTCTTATCAGTTTGAGTGTGTTTAGTTGCTCCTTCTGTTTAGTTAATTGTTTGGATGCAATGATAGTAGGGAATAGTGTTTGGATAAGGGTATTATGCACTAGATTTTGGTGGTGAGCTTTTCTTTCTGTCTTTTATTTTTGGGCTTGTACAATCTTTTTAGGCCTGTGTCTCGTGACTTGCTTACTTGCCTATAAGACCTCATTTTTTTATGTTCTTTCTTCTCTTGTAGTTTTTTGTTTCATTTTCTTTTTTGCTATTATTCTCACACTCATTTTTATTTTATTTAGTACAATGAATTAAACCTTGGAAACTAGAAATTGTGTGAATATTGCATATTTTTGGGATTTTGGAATTTTAAGAAGTTGATTTAAAATAGGATTTAAAAATGGGATGTGACATCTCTGCGCCTATCTTGCAAGCAATATATAGAAGAAAGGCTTTTAGTATTACACCCGATTGGTAAAGATATTGGCTGTTTTATTTTTTACTCTATAAGTGGAACACATATTGATGCAACGTACAACGAAGATAAAACTAGGATTCTCAAGCTCTAAGGTTATAGACCAAATTGTAGAGAAATCTAGAGAAAATCCTCTGTTTTTTTTTTTTGAATTTGAATAATAATCTTTTTTTTTTCTTCATAAAATAAACTAGATATCCTTATTTGTATTTGTACTAAAATCATTTATAGGAAAGGATTCCAATTAAAACTTTCATAACTAATAGAATCCATTGAGCATTAGGATTTCTAAATAGTAAAATATTAATTAAATTAAAAGTCCTAAACTAAGTAGGAAACAAATAATTAAAATCCAAAATTAACTCGAAAAATAATTAAAACAAGAAAATTGTAACTTCAGGCCTTATATAAAGATGCTTTCGGGTTTTTTTGCGGACTTCTTTTCAGGCTTGGCCTTGTCAATCTGCTCCATAAACTCCTGTGATAATTGTTCTGTAACATTTTGTACCCTTATCTAGATTTTCCTTGATCAAAAGGCATATCAATTTCAAAATGTTTTGTTCTATTGAAATGAATTGAATTATACACAACGTTGATGGAGCTTTACTATCACTAAACAAAGATAAAAATAGGGCCATCATTTTGATTTCTTATCAATAGCCATGTTTCATAATGTGTCCGAACAATCTTGACTTCGAAGAAGCTTGAAAATTTGGAGATTTTGGTCTCAAGAGTTCAGAGGAACTGATCCTCAAGCAAAAAAATACGATATAGTTCTTTTCTGCATCAAAACCATGAGAAGAACTCCTAACATATATCTAAATTCTTGTAATCTTCCAAATACTGGTTGCATGCAAATTCCTTAGTTTCTATAGTTATCCACACCGGTGATCCTCTTTATATCCAACACCAATTATCATTGCTGATCCTATTTCACTTCACAATGAACTTCAACTATTTACCTAGCAGTAATTTGTTAAAATCCTGATTTAATTCCTAAACTGCTGGTTTCATAAAAAGGAAAAAAGAAGAAGCTAAACTGCCCACTTAATCCTATTAAAAGCCTTGTTTCATAACACTCTCCTTGAAGTTGGAGTACCTCCCCTAGAAGCTTGAAAATTGTAAGGATTTCGGTCTCAAAAGTTAAGAGGAGCTGACATCAATTATCTTTGTGGATACTATTTTCTTCACAATGAACTCACAACTGTTTATCTATCAGGACTTTTGTTGAACTCCTTATTTAATCCCTAAAATGCTGGTTTCATAAAAATGAAAATAATAATTACAATAATAAAGCACAAAAAACAATAAATCCTGAACTGCTTACTATGAAAGGGTGTTTGCCACAATCTACTATTAGAAGTTCATGATCAAATCCCTATTTGTCTTTATAAGAACCTTCTTTTTGGATCTCATGAGGTCTATGCACAATAGAGCAAGGGAACAACGATATAATTGAAGAAAGAGCACTATTAATAAGAACTGGTTTATCCTTTTCCATGTGTGACACTTAAAATACGTAACTATATTGTATGGATGCCTACTAAAGGGCACATTGCCAAATTAAACCAGAGAACTTTAGGAGTAAGCCTCCAAATTTACTGCCCTTGGAAGGATAACATATAATAGTGTATTTGGGATCTCATGAACTTGTCTGATATTAGTCAAACATCATATTAGCATCTGCAGTGCCTGTGTGATCTGGTTAAGGACACATTATTTTTGGTTAACATTGGCTATATGGATGCATGTTATGATGCTGCTGCTGTCTTATCTTTCACCTTTTTACTAATGATCTTTTAAGATTCTCTTTGAACTGCCATTTTATTTTCTAGCATGGCTAAGTGAGCATCATCATTATTTTATTAACTAAATTTTATTTTGAGAAGGGTACTTAGACATTATTTGAGGCATCTTTGTGCTGACTGTAAGCTTTTACTGGTGCAGTTGGTTGCCAGACTAACCAAAGACATAGTTGAAACGTATCAAACATGCAATCCACAATTCAAATATTCAGAAGAATTAAATCCAAAACGATATTTGACCAGCCCATCAGCTGGAGTCCTCAATGATGGCCGTGATAATGTGAACTCGGATCTTATTCTGACTGTGAACTTTGCTTTGATCAATTTAGACACACAGAGAAGGTTTGATTATTTCTGTTGTTTTTATTCATCTGCATTTATTTTTCTGGAACTCATTTTTCTTTTTTGTACTTGATTTTGAACAGAAAAGGCTATGCATTATGTTTTGAGTGAATTGGTGTTTGGTCAAAAATAATGCTCACAAAGTCCCTTATTGCCTTGAATCCTTGACTAACATACATCTTTTGCTAAATACTCCTCTGTTTGATATCTTTGTAAAAATAAACAGCTTTTATTCCATTTCCACTGAGTTGGGATCTTGATTAAACAAATTCTAGTTTCAATTCCAGCTAGTTGTTCCAATGTGTTCATGTATTTAGCGCCCCCCCCCCCTCTCTGTGAATGCTCTGATTATTATTTTTTCAAAATTTGAGGTGATTTTGTGCATCCATATTTGTGTATAACGAAACTGTTTTTTCTTTGAAGTTTCACCAAAAAAAAAGAAGAATTTTCTTTTCTTTTATACCAGCTAGAGGAATCAGAATCCTAATAATAAAAATCCTGGCAGTTGAATTAAATTATTCTGATCGAGAGACCTTTCAGAGGACAGAATATCTGAGGTACATTGGTCTGTTATATTTTCAGTTTTTTTCTCCCACTACAACATTACTTCTCTGAATCATTGTGAGCCTTGTGCATTTCATGTTAGATTGACACCCACAAAATAACAAGTTTGAGTTAGCAAAATCCAATTCCGAAAAGAAAGAACAAAGGAAAGAAAGATTCAGTTTGATGGAAATTCTGAAATCTAAATGGATTCTAAACAATCCAAAGAAAGTACCAAATTTAAAACATTCATTAAATCCTTAGGTTTATCTTCTTCCAATATGAATGAAATACTCCAGTCTTTGAAATATGATAGAATATTTACTTTCACTGTGTGTTTTCTTTCCTTCTTTTGAAGTTCCATTCAGTAGGTGACAAGAACAATAGCCCACAAATTTTGATTGCATGATAGTAAATATGATATCCATGACTCGTTTATCACATCATATCTGCAGATACATAGTCAAAGATGTTCTTGGTCATGGGACCTTTGGGCAGGTTGCTAAATGCTGGGTTGCAGAAACTAACAGTTTTGTTGCTCTGAAGATAATAAAAAATCAACCAGCTTACTATCAGCAAGCTCTGGTTGAAGTATCTATCTTGACAATGGTAATTAAAAAGCTCTTCAACTCTTTGTGGCACACCCTTGCTGTGATATCAGTATTGACATTTCTCTGTTTACACAATGGTTTCCTATCCCAGTTAAACAAGAAGTATGATCCTGATGATAAGCATCACATTGTTCGTATTTATGATTACTTTGTATACCAGCGGCACTTATGCATCTGTTTTGAACTTCTTGACACAAATCTGTAAGTTAATGGCTACTTACATTTAGTGTGCAGTATCATTTGTTGGAAAAGTTGCTTTTTCTCTGACCTACCTTTCTGTGAATCCTTGGTCATGTGAATTTATTGTTTTATTTCTTTTTAGCAGCATATACTTGACTTTTAAAGTTTTCAGGTATGAGCTTATCAAGATAAATCAATTTAGGGGGTTATCATTGAGCATTGTCCAATTGTTCTCTAAGCAGGTATGACAACTTTAAAATTGTTGTCATGTTGCATTATATCTGAGTTTATTTTGTTCTTATTTCTTGCTTAATGTGTTTATAAAAAGATTTTACGTGGATTGGCTCTATTAAAAGATGCTGGGATAATCCATTGTGATCTGAAGCCAGAAAACATTCTTCTATGCACAAGGTAAATTATTATTCACGATTTGTTTTGTTTCGAACCTGTACCAAGTTTTGTTTCTATTCAAATGAAGTTTTTTCTATCTTGAGAAACAGGGTGAAACCAACGGGGATTAAAATAATTGACTTTGGATCAGCATGCATGGAAGATCGCACTGTTTACTCCTACATTCAGGTTATCTTTATGTCTAGTCCATGTTTTCATTTTTTTCTATCAACTTGTAAAGTACTTATGATGGCATTTCTGTTTGGTCCGCAGAGCCGTTACTATAGATCTCCTGAAGTTCTTCTAGGTTATCAGTATCCTTTTTGATAAATTATAGCTTCATGAATCTTGTTTATTATATTTTATCATTTGTATATGCTCATGCTTCATCCTAGAATCATGGGGTTTTTGCTGGGACCTTAATGCATTCTAGATATTCTACAGCTATTGACATGTGGTCCTTCGGGTGCATAGTTGCAGAACTGTTTCTAGGATTGCCACTTTTTCCTGGTGCCTCAGAATTTGATCTCTTGAGGAGAATGATTGAAATACTCGGGTAAGTCTGGTCTCTATCAGCAATTGGGCCTGAAATATATTTGCAAGTTTATCAAGCATGCTGTTTAAGAATATGGATTTGATGTCCTTTCTGTTTTGTTTGTGTTTTCTTAAGATACAAAACAGCCATTAAACTATAACAATGACAAGATTATGATAGGTCCACTGGAGAAATAACAGTATACGTGCATAATAACAAATAAAATAAATCATATTTCTTCATGCTGTAAGGGACCTTTGATTGGTGCAATTGTACCCTTACAACCAGAAGGGTGCATGTTTGGCTCTTGATAACAGCCACTTCGAGGAAATTGGTTAAATCATATTTCTTCATGCTGTAAGGGACCTTTGATTGTTGCAATGGTACCCTTACAACCAGAAGGGTGCATGTTTGGCTCTTGATAACAGCCACTTCATGCAAATTGAAGGGTAGGCTTCGGCCTATCTTAAGGATCTCCTTGTGGGATGAATAATTGGCCGACCTAAGTTTGATCAAACTCTCAAATCCTTTTTAGTGGGACCATATGTGGGTTGTTATCAACCTTTTTTCATCTTATGTTTTTAGTAGGTACGAGTTGTACTCTTTCCTGTGTGTGCACTATCAGATTTGTTTGAATTGCCCCTACCTTTCAACTAGGCTTTCATTATATATAGGAAAAGTAGTGCTGTTGTGCTGTACATAGTAATTACAAAGAGGAAATCTAGGAAGCTAAATATAGTAAGGTAAATTTCCTATTTAAGCATTTACAGCTGTATGCTTGATTTCAGCCTTTTTATTGACACCCCCCCTCAAATTGATGCGGGCTTATCCATAAGCATCAATTTGGTAGTAAGAAAATGATGACGTTGTCGTGTGAGAGTCTTGGTAAAAACATCAGCCACCTGAAGGTTGCTAGACACATGTGGAAGTGAAGTGATATAGTTTGAGCTGCAAAAGCATCATGAATGAAGTGGCAATCCACCTCAATATGCTTCGTGCGCTCATGGAAGATAGGATTGGCGGTAATGTGTATAGCACTTGTATTATCGGCAAAAAGAGGAGTAGGAGCGCACTGCTGAAAACCAAGCTCAGCAAGGAGCCCGTGGAGCCAGATGATTTCGGAACAAGCTTGGGACATAGCCCTGTATTCAGACTCAGTAGAAGACTTGGAAACACGGTCTTGTTTCTTGCTCTTCCAGGAAATAAGTGCAGGGCCAAGGAACATACACCAACCAGTAGTTGAACGCCGAGTGTCAGAACACCCGGCATAATCAGCATCACTATAAGCAATAAGATTAAGAGAAGTACCAGCAGGATAGCAAAGTCCTCTTTGAATTGTGCCATGAACATAACGAATTATTCTCTTAACAGCAGCCATATGGAGGTGCCTCGGAGAAGCCATGAACTGACTAACCTGTTGTACTGCATAAGAGATATCAGGTCTAGTGTTTGTAAGATAGATCAAGCTGCCCACGAGTGTACGATATGCTGCTGGGTCTGATAATAAATCACCCTCATCTTTGCATAGCTTGAGATTAATTTCCATTGGAGTATCAAATGGTGGTGAATTCTGGAGACCAGCAGCTGTCACCAAGTCCATGGCATACTTGTGTTGGGATAAAAATATGCCATGTGAACCAGCATGAATCTCTAGACCAAGAAAATATGTTAGAGGACCTAGATCCTTCATGTGGAAGGATTTCTGCAAATGCTGCTTTAGTTGATCAATCAGAGCTAAATCAGTACTGGTGATAACTATATCATCAACATACACCAATAGAAACACAACTCCATGTGCAGTCTTACGTAGAAACAAAGATGCATTATATTTACTTTTGAGGAAATCAAATTGAAGAAGGATAGAAGTAAATCTCTCATACCAAGCACGAGGAGCTTGTTTGAGACCATACAAGGAGCGGCGTAACTTACACACAACAGAGGTAGGAGTGGAAAATAAGCCTGCTGGTGGTTACATATATATATCTTCAGTGAGATCACCATGAAGAAAGGCATTCTTCACGTCCAATTGGTGTAAACACCAATGTTTAGATGCTGCGATGGCCAGAATTGTTCGAATAGTACCCATTTTGGCTACGGGAGCAAAAGTCTCCTCATAATGTACTCCATATTTTTGATGGTTTCCAAGAGCTACCAATCGTGCTTTATATCTGTCCAAGCTGCCATCAGCCTTGATTTTAACAGAATAGACCCATCGACACACAAGAGGAGTCACACCAGAAGGACAATCAACAATGTCCCAAGTCTGATTAGCTTCGAGAGCATGTAATTCTTCCTGCATAGCTTGCTGCCAGCATGGTTCTTTAGCTGCCTGTGAATAATCAGTAGGAATAGCAATAGAGGATAAAGTGGTAGAGAGAGCAGCAGTAGAATTAGGTGCCACAGAGGAGTTAAATCCATACTTAGCAGGTGGCACAGATACTCTAGAGGAGCGGCGTAAAGGAGCCAAAACAGTTACCTCAGAAGCCACGGAAGGGTGCAAAGGAGGAGCAGATGACAGGACAGAAGCTGAAGGGGGCAGCACTGGAAGTCTTCTCTTGTATACCATATGTGGCTTGAACCTGTCAACTTGAGCACTTTGCAGATGAGAAGAGTCATCAAAAGAGGGTAAAGAGGCAAGAGAAGTGGTCGAGGATGAAGGCAAAGGAAAGAAACATTGATTTTCAAAAAAAATAACATTTCTAGAAACATGAACTCGATTAGTGTGTGGATCAAAACATAGATAACCCTTTTGAGTAATGCTATATCCAAGAAAGGCACACCTAATTGACTGAGCAGAAAGTTTATTTCTATGAGGTGGAGGAAGATGCATGAAGCATACACACCCAAAGGTGTGAAGATTGGTGTATATAGGATGGCAATGATGAAGCCGGAAATATGGAGACTCTAGACCCAAGACTTGTGAAGGAAGTCTATTGATTAGATAAGTTGCTGTAATGAGTGCTTCCACCCAAAACTTAGGAGGAACAGAATTTTCAAGGAGCAAAGTACGGACCACATCCAAAAGATGGCGATTCTTGCGTTCCGCTACTCCATTTTGCTGAGGAGTATAGGAACATGAGCGTTGAGAAATGATACCGTTAGATTGCAAGAAAGATTGGAAATCGTTAGACATATACTCCCCTCCTGAATCTGATCTAAGAGTTTTAACAGTGGCAGAAAATTGAGTGTTAACCAGTACAAGGAACAATTTGAACATAGAGAAAACTTCTGATTTGTTCCGCAAGAAATAAACCCATGTATAACGGCTATAGTCATCTATAAAGGTTACAAAATACTTGTATCCTGCATGAGAAAGGATAGGACTAATTCCCCAGACATCACTATGAACTATCTCAAACAGATTTGTTGCTCTGCTGCCTTTAAAGGGAAAAGGTAATACTTTACTTTTGCCAAGCTTACATGTGACACAATCAAGGAACATACTGGAAGAGGAATGCATTGTAGTGTTTATTAATCCAGATTTCAACAGATGGGAGAGAATTTTAGGATTTGGATGACCAAGACGTTTATGCCAAACTTCATTAGACACTTTAGGTGCAGTACAAAAGAGAGATAAAACAGAGGAAGGAACCAAGGTGCGTGGAACATGAAATTGGATGAAGAATAGACGTCCGTGCTTAGGCCCCTTCGCTACCAGCTGTCCCGACATCTGGTCCTGTACAATACAGCCATGTTTAGAAAAATATACATCACAGTTATTGTCCACAAACTGACCTACAGAAGCTAGATTTACAGCAAGCTTAGGTGAGACAAAAATATCTTTTAAAGGAGGTATATCACCAACAGCTACAATGAGAAGAGCATTGCCATTAGCTGTTTGAATATGTGAGGATCCACAATATTTGCGGATATTAGTTAAGCCACCAAAGGAGTTTGTCATGTGATTGGAAGCTCCTGAATCTAAGATCCAAGGAAGAGTCGAAGAACCAGTACCTTGAAGACCAAGTGTGGAGAAAGCACTCACAATCATTTCTTGCACCATCTCTTTGGTTAATAAATGTGCTGGAGGCTGTGAGATAGGTGAGCCAACAAGAGGCTGTGGAGCAGAAGGATCAGTATTGGTAACAACAGTGTGATAAGCTTTGTTCTTGCGAGGAGGACGAATAGAACATTCCTTAATAATGTGTCCTGGCTGTTTGCAGTAGTTGCAAAATTTATTTGGACAATGAGGTGCAATATGACCATACTTCTTACAGCTATAGCATTGTGTCTTGCTCATATCATGGTCTTTCCCTTTTCTGTATGCAACATAAGCAACTGGGGCAACTCTGGTCTGCTCCATAATGGTCTGAGTATGGAGACGCTGTTCTTCACGCAAGAGTTCTCCAAAACAAGCATCCAAGGATGGAACAGGATCACGATTGACAAGAGAGGCACGTACTGGTTCATATTCAGATCGTAATTTCATTAGAAATTGATCGCGTTGGCTGATTTTATGGACTTGCTGCACTACCAACACTCCTTTGGCAGAGATCTTAGCTGTAACAAGATCAGAATAGTCATTCCACAGAGTCAAAAATCCAGAATAGTAATCTTGAATAGAGAGATCTCCTTGGGTATAGTTGGCAATAGCCAACTCAAGCTGAAACTGCCTAGCATTGTTATCTTGGTTATAGACTTGTGTGAGGTGATCCCACATAGCCTTTGCTGATTTATGAGGACGCAAAGACAGGATCAGATGTGGCTCCATAGAACTGAGAATCCATGACATGATTTGTGCATCTTTGGCTGCCCATGCTGCCTTAGCAACAACAGATCCCTCAACAGCCAAGTCTTCTTTGTTGTTGTCATCTATATGGCTCCATAACTCCTTTCCCTTGAGAAAGATCTCCAGCTGAAATGCCCAAGCAGTATAATTTTTGCCAGTAAATCTGACACAAACATTATCTGACTTTTCCATGATGCCTATGATTGAGAGAGGAAAAAAAAAAAAGACTAAGATTTTAGGAATTCTATGAGAGAGGCTCTGATACCATATCAGATTTGTTTGAATTGCCCCTACCTTTCAACTAGGCTTTCATTATATATAGGAAAAATAGTGCTGTTGTGCTGTACATAGTAATTACAAAGAGGAAATCTAGGAAGCTAAATATAGTAAGGTAAATTTTCTATTTAAGCATTTACAGCTGTATGCTTGATTTCAGCTTTTTTATTGACATGCACCAATCTTTTGGTTTTGTGGTTGTTATCAGCATGTGAAATGCTTTGCTGGACCAATCTCTATAGACAATATTGTTTCAGAATGGCATATAATGGTATATTTGTTGGACATGATCAGTTGAATTAAGTTTAAGGCTTAGTGCAAGAAGTCAGTGCAGTAACTTTCAAAATATAATTAGCTAGCTCTTCAGTGGCACAGGCAGAATAGATTTACTACCACAAGGCAAAAATAGAATGGAACTCGTAGAAAAACCCAAAGAAAATTTCAACTATACAGCATAGAGGATTTGGGGGGCCTGAATATCTGCATCTCTATGTACTTCCACTAGGATCATAAAAATGAAACTTGAAATTCCATGAATTTCTCAATGATTCAGCTTATAAGAGGGTCTATGAAACCTTGAACAATTTACACCCATTCCTTGTGAAGACACTGGCCCTCATGTGAGCCGCCTCCTCCACTCAGAAGCAGTGCCTCTAAAACATAGATCCTAGCTATCTTTTTTGTTATTGTAGTTCAATCTGCATTCTAAAAATCCTTCCAAAAAAAAAAAGAGAAGGAAAAAAAAAAGGATACCAGTAATTTAAGGCTTGTTTTGGACATTTTTTTCATTCTTGAGCCAGCTTACCCGTTTCTTCCTGTGCCATGTGCCTTGGATGGCTGATATTTTGGTTTGCTAAGCCCTTTTTATTTTTTAATTTGGCTGCTTCTGCTATTAGTTATTGTTTTAAAGTTTTTAGGGGAACCCCTTCATGTGTCCTTTGAGAGCTCCTTGAATTCATTTATCAGAGTTGAATTTATGATTTGCAATTTGATTAAACCGACCTTTATGAGAGTTTAACATATAGTTGTATCTGTAAGTATGATAAACAACCCCTGAGCAAGTTAACTAGTGGGCTCATGCAATTAGTATAGGTCCATTTTTATCAACTCAGTCAAAATTGACATGTACGTGGGTACATTATTTCGAAAAAGCGTACTTCCACATCTATGTTTTATACTTGCTTTTCAAAGTTATGATTCATCTTAAACTAATTCATGAAAGTTCAAAAGCATGCATTGGGGGGGTGGGATGGGGTGAGGAGGTTTGCTTCCTATGTGATTGGGAATTGATCTATTTTGTGTGTGATTTGTTAATGATTGGAAGAGGACTTGATCTAGTAGGGTGGTATTTTATGCTTCAATTTGTTGTTTATTAATTGTTTTCACTATTGTTTTGAAGAATAGCTTATTGCTGGTTGAAATGATGTATGTTGTAGAGGACAACCCCCTGATTATGTTCTAAAAGCAGCAAAGAATGCAAGAAAATTCTTCAAGTGCATTGGGAGTGTTCATAGTTTAGAGAATTGTGAAGTTTCCTTAGGAGGAAGAAGTGCATACCGAGCATTAAAAGTGGAAGAATATGAATCTGTAAGTGTTCTTTTGTATATTTGGAGTTGGAAAATCAATTAATAGAAGAAAACGTAAAGAGCTTCATAAGTGAACAGGATTCTATTTAATTCTTTCCCGAAGTGCTAATATCAAATATCAATGGACAAGGGTTTTTTTCTTTTCTATTGCTCCCTGCATTTTATTATCTTCCTCATTGTGAAGATTTCATTGTTCTTTCCAGATAGAGCTGAAAAAACCATCGATTGGGAAGGAGTATTTCCATCATATGAACCTTGAGGCAATTGTTACAAACTATCCTTACAGAAAGAATTTGACTGAGGAAGATATTAAGAAAGGTTATTCTTATATCCGAAAAATCTAGTTATAACAAATTCAGAAAATATGTTGCTATCATTTCTAGAAGCTACTGATTGTTGTTGTTTACCTCATGATAGAAAGTCAAATTCGATTAGCTTTGATTGATTTCTTGAGGGGACTGGTTGAGTTCGATCCTGCAAAACGATGGTCCCCTTTTCAGGTAATTTGACTTTTTCCTAGTTTTAATCAATTTCTGTCAAAAATTACTTATAAATTTTTACTTTTAGATAATGGATTTACTACTCATTTATGCGCAGGCATCAAAACACCCTTTTGTAACTGGGGAACCTTTCATGTGCCCATTCAAGCCTCCTCCAGAGACCCCTCATATGGTAAGTATGAGCTTATTAAATTGGCTTGCCAAGCTTTAATCCGGGGTCATACTGCAAGATTGTGATCTTCCTTAAAAAGAGTATCTTCTAATACAGGGATGGCCCGTGCCAAGGAGTTTTCAAAATCTATATTCGATTTCAGCTTATCATTCTTCTGGATTAGTTGTATAACTAATTTACAGCGTCCATTTATTGCCTGGTTTTACCCCATCCAGTTCCTATAATTGGAACATGCTTTTACTTATAGCTCTTTTGTGTTTCTGTTTTATAAATAATTATGAAGTTCAAGAGAACTATCTCCGTGTTTTAAGTAGTTAGTTCCTGTTCACAAACATCTCTCATGTAATGAGCCAGGAAATTACTTTACACAGCAGGAAGAAGAAATATTACTGCATAAAAATGTGTACTTTATTGCCCGCATGTGTGTCCATATTGCCTTAGATTGAACATATGTAATTAAAGCATGATATGTCGGACTAACATGTTCTTTTGGAGTTGAGGCACATTTAATGTGTTTTTCATTTTAAATTATACTTGTATCTCTCTCTATTGTTGTAGCCTGTTGCCCAAAATATTAAGGTAGACCATCACCCAGGTGGAGGGCATTGGTTTGCTGCTGGTCTCTCTCCTAATGTAAGCTCATTTTCCTTTTTGGATTTTCCCTTATTTTTAAACTAGTAACGGTTGAACACATTCCTCCACAACTCCTTCAAGATAACATTAAAAAAGAAAGAAAGAAAGAAAGTGGATACCTTAATGTGTAGTGGGAAGAGAATTGGAAAAAATTATGACCATCAATTTTGGTATTTTTTATGAAGAATCCTGGAAGGACCAGAGTTTCCTTGCATAATAGCCCTCATTTCCAGGCAGTTCCATATGGTCATGGTGCTAGTTATGGTAGTGTTGGAAGCCATGGTAGCTATAATGATGGTATTGGCCTTGGAAGCAGCTATGGAAGCTATGGAGATGGCAGTAATATGTTTGCATATTATTCACCAGTTGCTCCATCTGGCATGAACATGCATCCACAGGCTGGTCTGTCAATGGTTGGAAATAGTCCAGATGCAAGATGGAGGTTTATTCAATATTCACATGGAAATGGTCTTGGTATGAGTTCGTCAGCAGGAAATTTTGCTCCACTGCCCCTTGGAACCAGTCCCTCACAGTTTACTCCACCAAGTTCCTACTGTCAAGCTTCAGCTGGTTCTCCTGGACATTATGGTCCAACTTCCCTTGCAAGAAGCTGCTGTCATGGATCACCTTTAGGAAAAATGGCTGCAGTTACACAATTCAATAGAAGAAAACGGTGGGGGTATTCTGGAAGTTCTCAATCTCAGGAATCTACATCTTTGTCAAATTGGCAAGGACAATCATCTGATGGTGCTTGCTCTAACCAAGCTGAGGGAAATCCTCCAGTACCTGGTAGTTCACCGGCACATTGGCAGTCAAGCTGGATGCAGCAACAAGGAGGCAGTGGAAGTACAGTATGTCCCTCAGCCATTCAGAGCATTCCAGGCCCGTTTAAGCCTGTTGCTAATATGAAATGCCCTCAAAGTGCAGGGCCTATTCATGATAAGCCCGAGACTAACCTTTCATTGCCAGATCCAGGGGATTGGGATCCTAATTACAGGTAACAAATGACAATTTTTTATATTGTTAATTTATATCATATTTTCTTTTAGATTACATTGATACCTTGCATTTTTCCTTCACATATATTTGCAAACAAATTTAACTTTGGAAGGAACAGATTTTGATGATTCTATCGAACTTAGCATAAAAAAGAGTAGCTGATCCATCCAATGATTATGATTTTTTCTTTTTGCTTTTTGAAAAGATAGTTTATTGAGTTAAAATGATAAATAAGAACTTGTATGTGTTGACATGTTTTAAAAGTTCAATCAGTATCATGTGAAGCAAGATGTGACTATGATTTCTGCTGTTGGTTTTATGAGATAGTCACACTACATAAGCTGTTAGATGAAAACAAAATTTGTGGTTCTCCCTTTCCTTTTCTTTTAACATAATTACTGTTAGCTAGAAGTCTTCTCATTAAATGTAACCTTGGGGTTTACTTAAGCTGTTAACCTTAGATAGCTAATAGTAGCAGTTCGCCCTTGGAATTTTTATTAGCCCCATGCAGCAAACCGCCTCAGTTATTCTTTTTTTTTTTTTTTTTGGCTATCGGTGTTGTTTGTCTGTGTTTGGATTAGGTCACATATTTGACTTCATCCTCTTCTGATAGGCTTATTCTCATCCACATTTCAGAATTAGACTCGTTTAAGAGTAAGCCAGTGCTGATTTTTTTAGCTGTCTTTTCGTTCATTATGTGATTATATTTTGCTTAATTTGAGGTTTGAATGGATGAAGCTGAAAGCATATTGACTTATTATTTGTTTTCATAATCAGTTATTGACGTTTCAATAAATACCTTGCTTGCAATTTGTTTTGACAGTAGACTTGGCTTTTGTTGTGTCTATCACTGTAATTGTTGCAAAAAAGATTTTGGTTAAAATGTGCTGTTAAAGACTAAACATTATAAAAAAAAAAAGATGAAGAAATAAAACATGTCTAAATTACAATATGCTGATATAAAATTTACATATGAAAAGTTGAAGGTTATTTTGTACTTTGTCAAGTAATAAGATATTTAAAAAGCATAAAAAATTGTCAGATAGTAGTTGTTTTTGCAAATTTTACATTCATTGGCTGCTTCTCTTTTCTAAATATGGATTGGGTAGCAATTTAAAATAGTATCTACTTGTATTTTATACCATGTGCTTGCTTAATCTTTTAGTATGGCACCTGTTATTCATACTCCAGCGATGAACTTCTTCTGCAAGAGGATGGTTCAGCTACGAGTTTCTTAAGCTCTGAGTTTAGCAATAGCATGCATCTTGGTTCTGGTGATCCAATGGTAGGTGTTGGAAGATCCAACCATGCTTCAAATGCAAGCTCAAGTTCATTGAACCAAAGGTATGATTTGTGTTGGTAAAAAGCACAAACTTTCTCCCAAATCACATGGCTGCCTGAATTTTATTACCAACTTCAAGTCATGATTAGTTAACTATTGTGCAATTGGTGGCACCTAGCATGAATAAAATATGTTGCAGATAAATGTGCAACAAGAACTTTCACGATTCAGGTGAACCAATTCGAATGTCAAAACTGTCAATTGACCAGTGTTTCTGTGAAACTTCATTGATTAGCATAGATTATGAGAATGTTGAAATTGTTGCTTCATGTTTTCTGTCTTTTATTTTTCATTTTTCTTTTAGTTTTTCATGGAGGGATTAGTGGGTATTATTTTTTAATTTTAAATATTTTCTTATTCTTGATTCTTTTGTGGTTGTATTATGATTATGCCAGACAAAATGGGCCTATTCATGCATTTTCACATGTTGACATGGGCAGCCCTCCTTCAGCTCATGATTTTCATGCTGGATATGGCCTTTCAATTTCAAAGCCTTCTTATTTTACACCTCATGTCTCACAAAATTCTCCAAGCCGTTTAGGACAGCTGTTCAGTCATGGAAGGCTTGCTGTTCAGGTTAGTGAATGGAATCCTATTATGGTCCAGCCCCCCTCTTCCAGCTTCAGTTCAGGGGGGCAACGTTCTCCAGGAAGCAGTTCATTGAGCAACAGCATGCCATGGGGTACTTCCTGACTGTTTTGCTTACCTCTTTGCTAGAGCTGCATTAATTTAAATGTGTTAACTGTTATTGGAAATTTTTGTAGGGCGTAGGGCCAATTTCAATAGCATTCCATCACCATCCCGAGGAAGAAAAGATCTTGGAAGGATTGCCTAGTTCTGTATCATCTAAAATCTCCCTGCGATGGTTTTGTCATGGAGTGTTGGAAGAAAGTTGTGTGCAATAGGTCACATGCTTAGTGGGCTGTTGCTTTGAAAACCCTCATCCGAGACATGCTCATTCATTGTGCTTGCATAAAATATGATTGATGATTGTGGTTTTTTCTACTCTGATCATTAGACATGCAATCTTTATTTTTCTTGGTTCCAACAATTCCGTGGCCATGATACACGCCCCCTATCTCAGGCTTTCAAACTTACGTGTTTTACTTGTGATTTCATTTTATGGATGTGAAGGATTAAGCTTATCATTGAAGTTCAACAACTTCAGCTTCTAGGCAGAATTCAGCTGGGAGTCTGACGTCAAGTGTGTGACTGGAGTATTGCATAGGTCACATAGTTGACTCTTTAATTTTCTTGTTCCAAGTGTAAATTGAGTTTCATTTACTTGAATTGTTGTAGGCTGTAATATGAAGTTGGTGGTTTGTCATTTTTTTTCTTATCCCACCTTTTTTATTTATTTATTGTATTTTATGATTTCCAGCTCACTGGCGGTAAACAGTTTGCCATTGTTGGTGTATATTGGATTTTTAATATAAGATGATGCTCAGGCTTCGTTTTACTTGACCAAAACTCGATGTAATATCTAGGAATTCACTTTCTTTCCCAAAGAGAATGTATTTTTTTTTTAAAAAAAAATAAAAATAGCAAGTACAAGTTTCTTGTTGGGTTTGTAGTGACACGGAGAGTAAATTGACTGCAATCTATTTATTATCTTGATCTCTAGTGATTGTGATGTAATAATACTCTTTCTGACATTAGCTCCGCACGGGTGATATGTTTCTGGGGCATTGCTGGTTTTTTTTTTCATTGTGGGTGTTTGTACTAGTTTATATATCTTGATTAATTTTTTAAGATTTTAGAGTTGATAACTGGAAGAGTTTTTAATATATTAATTTATGACATTTGAGCTAATAAAATCAAATTTAAAATTCAACCATTTGAACGGTACTTTCTACTTTTTAGGGTTGGATGTGCTGTTCTTTAAATGATCAAGGCGTGCATGTGCTTCTTTGATTTGCCAGTTTGACTTGCTAGTTGGAGGAGGGTATTAATTTGAATTTGATTGTTAAGAAATGGCCGAAAACAAATTAAGAGGGGGTATTATATTTTATGATATTGATGTTAAAAATGATATTTCAAAAATAATTTAATAACACAACGTGACTCATTCCTTCTCCTTTTCCAACTCTCGTTTCTCTCTAAATCGTCTCCATCCACGTTGATATTCCACTGCAAGCAGAAATTTTGATGGCACGCAAGAGGGAATCCATCTCTCTCTAAAATGTGTGGCTGCGAGCAACAGATATCTCTGATTTCAGCCTCAACAACATGCCTCTCGATGACTCATCTTTACGGTAATATATGTAAATGAAATACAAGAAAGGGGAAAAAAAGAAGAGAGAAATGACAGGGAATCTAGTTAGCTATATGTTTAAACTTGTCATTAAATTAATTTTGACATCCTTTTATCTTTTTTATCTTATGTACATGATAAGTTAATCCTACTATTCCATAAAAAAATATATTTTTTTAATTCAAATATCCTCATGCTTTTTTCAAAAATAAGATTAGTTCCACTAAAGGTTTTTAATTGCCCCTCTAAATAAATGCATTTCCTAAGATTAAATTTATAAGAATATAATAATATCTTAAATGCTAGACTAATATTTTATTGGTCATCAAAGATATAATATGCTTTCTCAAAAGCTATTTTTGTTGAGAAGGCAAAAATAAATGATTTAGCGGTAAAATAATTAAGTTTATTAATTCAATTTATTTCTATATTTATTTTAAGAAGTATAGTTGAATTTAATTCTATAACTTAAATATTTTATTTCAAATATAAAAATTATGAATTGGCTTGCAAAAAACTACTTGTTTGTACAAGTGACATTCCAACTTTTTTAGAATCCTGTACGTATCTTTTGATTTTTTGAAGGAAAAAAATGATATCTCTTGGACATGGCTAGAAACCAAAAAGAAGAATAAAAAAAATCCTCAATTCAGACCATTCCAGGAAAAAAAAAATCGTAACCACGTGATAATAGGGGGTGAAGAATGGGCTCAATGGGCCTTGGCCCAACCGTCGATTGTTCTTGTGGTCATATTTTATTTTATTAGGTGCTGTGTGGCTGCCAAGTGTGAAATCCCATTCCTCGAACATGCAATTATATTATTATTATTATTATTATTATGATGTCAAGAAAACGGGCGGTCTGCACACCACTCGAACATGGGACCCAATATCTGCTGTAGCCAATGGCAACCCTCCTTCCCATATCTCCTACCCTGACACCCTAAACCCTCCATTTTCCCTGCTGAAATAGTAGCAGTGGTAAGATTATCACAACCAGATAAATTTGTAAGAGAAACCTGAACAAACATGTTATACTTTCAAAGTAGGAGTAGTAAGGTAGTTCCTGTTCATTGCTAACTTCAGGTATGCTGCAGCTCTTGAATCTTCCAAAGCGTTTCTTTCCATTCTCTATTATCACCAAATTCTCAACTCTCTTAATTTGCTCATGTTTTTGTTTCAACTGAAATCGGTTTGAGATTGTCTCCTTGTTTCATTCTTTTCACTCATCGTTCATGTGCTTGTTCTTCTGGCCAAATCTTCGACACAGACAATATATACGGAGTAGAACTCGCAAAACTCAGGATCGGAAAATATAATGAACATGAAAAATAACTCCAATGGTTTACACCTTCTGTGATCATTCACTCCGCAAATAAGATGGGGCTAGCTTCTGCTATAACACGTGGAGTGTTGGTCTAAGTTAATGTAAGAGGCATCGTATCTGCCCCACCCCCCATTCATGGTTTGAAATCACACTTGATGCTATAACATGTAACTGTTTCAGGCTTGGCAATAGCTCGACTGTTTTTCATGTGGTAAAGAAGACTAAACTACGGTTTTAGGACTTAAATACACTCATATTCGGTTTTGTAGTTAGGGATCTTTGTTCTTAACCCATCTGTTTTTTCATTTCCTATAGGATTGATTGTAGATTGATATTTTCAGAAATTAGAAGTTGAACTCCCTAGCTGTATTCAGTTGGTTGCAAGATGCTAATCCTATGCATATTCATGGATGTGACCTGATACTCCTGTGCGGTATATATCTGTTGTATAGAAGTCTGAATACACCTGTTCTTTTTCTTTTTTTTGGTTTCCCCGGGTCTGCTTGAACTGGAACTTTTTTATTTATTTGTTTGTTTTGGTTAGCTTTGAACATGATGAGCTTAGACAAATTCGGTAAAAACTGTCATGTAGCATGATGCAGTGAGGGTCATTATTATCTCTCGATTACTATGTGTGACATCCTGCCAAACATATATTTAATGTTTCTAACATATTGAGGAGCCTAATGTTTGTTTTCTGTTTTTTCCAGTTTGCCTTGATTTTAATTCCAGAAGGCTACCAAATTGAGATTTGGGCAATTTATCCTATACAACATCTACATGCACCTAGCCTAGTGAATTGAGTGCGCTTGAAGAGCGGGAGACTTGATATCATCAATTTGCTGAAAGCTTGTGATGATTATTGCACAATTCTGAAAACTATCCATATGATGGCCACAGCTGCAGTTATTGGACTTAGCACAGGAAAGAGGCTCTTGAGTTCCTCCTTTTACTATTCAGACCTCACGGAAAAGCTTTCCAGTGTCAATGATCATGGGATGACCTACTGTACAACCGCTACAACAAAGAATGTAGTAGTTGCAAAAAAGTCCTCGAACTATGGTCCCAACTTCCCTCCATCCAATCGAAATTCACATTCCATTAAAGCCCTTAAAGAACATGTGGATACTGCTTCTGCTTCTTCAAACGTGGCAACATGGTTCAAGACATTTGATGACTTTGAAGAAGAGAGCTCTGCTCTCGACTATTCGGTAGAAGCTCTCCTTTTGCTGCAGAAGTCTATGCTAGAAAAGCAATGGAATCTTTCTTTTGAGAGGACAAACTCAAGTGACTCAACAAGTAAAAAAAATAACAAGAAGATACCTGTCACTTGTTCTGGGGTGTCTGCTAGACAACGAAGGGTGAATAACAGGAGAAAAAATCAGAACCAAAGTAAATTTATGTCACAAAGTAGTGATTTTAAGTTTCTAAGATCAGTTATTAGTCCAGATCTGCTGCAGAATCGTTTGAAAGGTTATGTGAAGGGTGTAGTGAGTGATGAGGTGCTCCCCCATACAGAAGTTGTGCGCTTGTCAAGGATAATTAGAGCTGGTCTTTCCTTTGAGGACCACAAGTCCAGGTTAGAATACAATAATAATGATATGAGAAGTCTTGCAGTTCAGTGTAGTTGTTTGTTTGCGCATCTTGCTGATTCTATGATAAGTATCTCCACTGCATTTTTTTCGAGTAAGATTTTGAAAGTGACAAAGGCAGTTATAATTGAGGGCTACGGTGTGGATAGCAAGAAGTTTTTCTTTTCTTATGACTTCCACCTTGCTTCATGTTCTGAAAACTTGGGACAGTTTTATGTGAAGAGAAATCATGATTTAATTTCTTTAATGTGCTAAACACTCAACAACTTTTTAAAGCATGTAATCCATGTGTTTCATTTGTTTCATTGGATTGCTGTATAATCTATCTATTCGAATTTGGGAATTTCAGGCTAAAGGAGAGATTAGGTTGTGAGCCCTCAGATGAACAAATTGCAGATTCCTTGAGGATTTCTCGTGCTGACTTACAGGCAAAATTGATTCAATGTTCTCTGGCAAGAGAGAAACTAGCAATGAGCAATGTTCGTCTAGTTATGTCTATTGCTCAAAAATATGATAACATGGGTGCTGAAATGGCTGACCTTGTTCAGGTTACTTTCTTCGCAAAATTTCAAGTATTAAAGGCTGATATCCACGAACCAAAGGATAGATTTGTGATATGCAATGTTTCTCATGCAGGGAGGTTTGATTGGACTACTGCGAGGAATCGAGAAATTTGATTCTTCAAAAGGGTTCAAAATCTCAACTTATGTTTATTGGTGGATACGTCAGGTAAGGCTAATTTTTCCCTTCAGATTGTAAACAAGTTAATATACTGGAACAGCAGGTATTACCACCAGCAGTTGTAAGCAGACCCTACAACAGATAACCACACAAGTCTTTTGCACCATGACATTCTAGTAAACTTTATTTGATAACACCTCTTCTTATCAAGTTTTGCATTCATGGCACTTCTGTTTTTGCCCAAAGCAACCCTAAACAGAAAAATGAATTTGGGGTGGTCTCCTACCTGAAATCCATGTGTGTTATTCTTGCAATGGTTATAAGGCCAAGATGTCATGAGTGAGAGATACTGCAAAACTAATGCGTTTTTTTTTCATCTTTATTGGGACACAGGGTGTCTCAAGAGCTTTAGTTGATAATTCAAGAACCTTAAGATTGCCTAATCATTTACATGAAAGGTTGGGCCTGATTCGGAATGCAAAGATTAGACTGGAAGAGAAAGGAGTAACTCCATCAATTGATGTAAGTACATTGTTCTACCTGGTCCAAAATAACAGCAATCTGGTTTCTTGATATATCCTGATATTCAAGTTTCCATTAAGTAAACCATATACGAACGAACATTCGTAAATCTCTTTTCCTTTGATGATGAGAAGGTTCATGTTTTAAAGTTTTTGTTTTATTATGTATCAGTAATATTGCCCTTACCAATCTTCTTATTGCTTTTGCTATTTTCAGAGAATTGCAGAAAGCTTGAATATGTCCCAAAGGAAAGTTAGGAATGCTACCGAGGTACTAGATTTATGAATCCACCAGTTCTATCTCCTAATGCTCTCGCTTTATGTTAATCAACAATGCAATCATATGCAGGCCATTAGTAAGGTCTTCTCGCTTGATAGGGAAGCATTCCCCTCTTTGAATGGTCTTCCGGGAGAAACACACCATAGTGTAAGTGAAGCTCAACTCTGGTTCTGCGAATCCTTTGGGTAAATTATAGTTCAAGTGTCCTTTTTATGACTCATTTTCTTTTTCTCTCTTTGTTTTTTTTGAAGTACATTGCAGATAATCGCCCTGAGAACAACCCGTGGCATGGAGTGGATGAGTGGGCACTGAAGGTAAGGATAACAAGAAAACAAGAATTTGTGTATATATATAAGAGAAAAAAGGATTAATTAGTTGAGTGATGTACTGACAGGAGGAAGTAAACATGCTTATTGATTCTACTCTTCAAGAACGAGAAAAGGAGATCATACGTCTTTACCATGGTTTAGATCAGGAATGCCTTACATGGGAGGACATTAGCAAGCGGTGAGTCAAATATATATCAAGCAGTAGAATGATTATATATATACTTTATGATGTTGTGATTAATGCACCTTTATCTCTTGAAATTCTTGGTTTCATTTTGTTGTCTATATACCTTGAACTTACAGATTGTTGATTTGTGCAATCTTTTTCAGCATGGGGTTGTCTCGAGAAAGAGTTAGGCAAGTCGGACTTGTTGCATTAGAGAAACTAAAACATGCCGCGAGGAAGAGGAATACGGAGGCCATGTTAGTCAAACATTAAGTTTTGTGCGTGATTCAATGGATTGTTTGTATATATACAGAAAGGAGAAATCTATCTTCCATTTCGTACTTTTTTATAAATCGCAAGTATAGTTGTGCATATAACCCTCAACTTCTGTACTGATCAAGAGCTTATAAGCTGGAGCAGGAGGTTTTATCAAATTACAGTTGCCTTTAGCATTACAATCTTTCTTTGTTTTATGATTCCCACACAAGTCAATGGAGGGTAATTTGTGTCATCTCATCCTGTTTCACCAGAAGTTAGATAACTTGTCAAATAACTATTCGAATTATGATTTTCCTATATAAATAGATATGAAGCTTGAAGCTTACCTCATATAAGATATATTTGAATGATTTTTATCCCTTTTAAAGTGTAACCCAGCTTTTAGACGCTACAACTTTCTGTCCCAAAATCATAAATTTCCTAATTGTTTTTGAGTACATGGTAGCTTGCTTCTGTTCATCGATCGAAAGCATTCCTTGTGATTGAAGGTAGTGGAAAGACTTTGTGTGGAAGTGAAGTAACATACAGAGAAACAGAGATTTTGAATGCATGGTAGCTTGCTTATGTCTTGCTTTAAGAAGGATTGCGGGATCTTTGAACAATATGACATTTTGAAGCTTTAACAGGAACTCAAATTTGTTGATCTTTGATGAATATAAATAGTTTCAAACAAATAATTCTTCATGGCCAGTCTTGGATGTTCAACTAGTATTACTCAAAATAAATAAAAATAATACACACATGTATTATGTGTATATATCATTAGAGTCCTCTATGATTGATTATTTTTTTAGGGTCAATTATGACTTTTAGTTCTTGATTGATCTTTTTCATCTTTCTTGATCGATTGTTTTCTATCTTTTTTGATTGACATAATCAAAAGATTAATGTTTTTTCTCAAATATAAAAGTATCAAAGTAATAAATAATCTGACAAAAACGAAGTTGAATTATATAAAGATTAACTGTATAATAATAAGCAGAAGTTAAAGAGGACTTTGTGATATATGATTAATGTGAGGATTAAACAATGATTAAAAAAAATATCAAGGTTAGAGGATCTACTAATAGTACTTCAAACAAGTATAGTATAATTTTTTTTATTACTTAACTGAAAACCAGACACAAATGAGGTTCCAATCGGATTATAAATTATTAACATATTACATTAGTTATCTTATTCAAATAATGTTAATACTTTTAAATATTGTTAGGTATTCATGATTATAACTTATGTTAACAACAAATTAAGTTCATTTTATAACACAGGTTTTGGTTATACCATACGGTTGGACTATGAAAGTGTTAAGTATTTATTGTACCAAGGGTTATACAATATAAATTTAGATTAATTATTTAACAAATAAAGTATTAAAAGTGAACAAGATAACAAATACAAAATATATCAGTATTAAATATTAAAGTCCATGTTGAGTTTATACTATACTTATTCTAATACTATTAGTGTAATCTTTTCAACTTGACATAATAAACTTAGCTAAACATAATAAAGAAAAGAAAAATAAATAAATAAGATAATAACATAAATAAAATATAAGTTAACTGAGTAAAGGAAATGAAAGATATAAACAAGAGATTAATGAAATCAAAACTTAAGCATTACAAAAATATTTAAAAAAGAGAGAGAGCAAGAACATGATCTTGATATGAAAATCAACATGCCTAAATGCATAACAAATGTCTCCTTTTATAGGTCAAAAGTTAAAACTATTAATTTATTGACTAATTATTAAGTAGGTGGCCACATCTTAACTTGATGACAATTCTTATTTTTTTATCTAAATAAAATATCATTATAACATCATAATTTGAACAAACTCATGAAAGTTCAAAGAAATTATCTCAGCTTTTCAACAAAAAAAAATAAGATCATTTGAATTTCTCGAACTCAAGATATTGGGTGAATACTAAACAATGTCTAAGCTGTAGGATAGATTTCAACTTCTTTGTTATTGCTATAATTTGAACTTGAAAACAATCTTTTTAAATCTTAGACTCCATGAAAGTTTTAAAACTATGTCTTAACTTTTCATCCATATAAAGCAGACCAAAATCTAAGTTCTACAGCTCTAGATATGACACAATCATTGAATAGTGTTCTAGTTTGAATTGAACCAACATCTCTTTTCTAAACTTAGTCATTTCTTTGTCTTTTCATATTCAGTCGTTAAACTTATCAATCAATCCTGTGATTTATGTGATAGGCCTGTATTGAAAATGAAATTTATCATAAATTAAATATATCTTATATTATTAGATATATTATTATAAAACATGTTTTGGTTAAGGAGTTATTGATACTTCAAATACAAAATAATGATATAAAACCTTGATAAAAATACATTTTTAAATACTAATCATGGATCGATTTGAAATCTTCCTAAGCTTATTTGATTTTGTTATTAATAATCAATTTTAGCCTTTATTTCCAAGTTTTAATAGTTAATAACTTTTTTTTTATTTAGTCGACACGTGGATATTTTAGTGGAAACAATGGCCCTTCATACTTCTTTATTTTAAAACAAATGATTGAAGATTGACTTACCTTTTACTAAAATCAACCATGAATAATGTGTCAATATATATAATATTAAACATGTTGACATGAAAGCCAATTAAATTATTTCAAAACTAAATGTTCTTGGTTTTTAGGTGTATTGTTTAATATTACAAAAAATGTCAAGCTAATATATAATCAATTCATTAGTTATTTTATATCCTTAATTAAACCCCTAATTTTCCTTATAAAACTTTCCAAAATACCTAAATTTTTTTTGTAAAAATCAAAGATTTCTAGAAAAAAATCTTAAGCTTTTCTTGAATAAGCTCTCTCAAAAACCCATCTTAATTATCCCTTCTTTTTCTTTTTCAAAATTTCATAAATTATATTTCCAATATCGATTGAATTATTATTTACATCTCTAAAAGGCATGTTTAAGAAGTGAGTAAGGCCACACCAAGAGAAAATAAACTATGAAGAAAATGATTTCTTCCATTTAGATCATGCCAATCTTAAAATGTGAAAGAAATGAATCCAAATATATCATTGGTTAGACGAAATGGAGAAACATTTTGATGAAGAATGAAAATGTTATAATATTTTTTAATGCAATCTAATTATCTCAAGCTCCTACCAAACCAAATAAAAAACTACTTACAAAATCAACTTGGCCTTAAATAGGAGACTTATACCTAGGTATGAGATGTAAACCATTACACTATATGACTTGGTGTTAAAAAAGAGGCTTATACCTAATAGGTGATCAATTTTATGCCTTCATGAAAATTTTAACAAGTCAATCTAATAATTTATTATTAGATACCTCGAAATATAGTCTTTTGATTAAAAAAAGAAATAAATGAACTTTCCTTCTTAAAAATACCATATGGCTTTCCTTTCATACTAATATATCGGTTTTTGATATACTTTAGGTCTAAGAAACCAACCAAGGCTAATTTAAAGATGACAACAACTTTGGTTTAAGGAAGAAAAGTTTCTTTACGACCTTGCATGGAATTATGAGAATCCCAAGAAAAAAGTAAGGATTACCCTTTTATGATAAAAGAACAAATATATATATATATATATAAAGCCTTGTAGTGAGTCCAGGTATGAAAAGTTGTTTATTTCTATGAATTTAATGTTATTTGATCATCCCTTAACTTATAGCTAGATTGTATAGAAAAGAAATTGCTAAGGATTCCTTTCCATAACTACCCTTTTAGAATATACTTAGAAACTATTTTACCTATAATAAGGAGCGATAAGGATATGGTTACCCTATCTAATAGAAATGTTGGAATGGATTTTTACATACTATTTTTATCCTATATTATAAGATTCAAGTTATTATGTACATAATGTGTATGTAATTTTAGGCCTAGTTTTCTAAGATAATTTTTATAAACATGTTATCCGTATTTCAACACCAATTTTCAAAATGGAGAATCATTCACTTTATATGAGCAATATTCATTATTATTTTGAATGTATTCTCTTGATTTTATAAGTTCATCATATTTATCTAAGTTTATCTTTATGGACATAAAATTCATGGAGAGACGAGTTTCCAACACTCATTTTTAAAGTGAAGAATCTCTATATTACAAGAGTAGTATTAATTTTCTTGATCTAATCTCATATTGGAGTCTTTTTTAACTAAAAATTACTTAAGTTAGATTAAGAGAGAGATTGATGATAATGGTCACTTTTATGGTTAGGACTTGTTGATGCTTTACTTCTAAAATTTTAAAGATCATATGTTGAGCATCTAGTTTAAGAATGCTCTTGGCAGAAAGAGAAGATTTTATATAGGGTAGAGTATGATGGTTCTCATGACTATCTTTCCACACATCATTACATCATATTCCTTCAAGAAACTAAAACTTTTTATATGAACTCAATGATGCATATAGTAGAACTAACTAATATATCTCTCATTAAGGGAGTGACAAAGTTCAAGGTTGTTTTTATATGACTATAATAGCTTTAGTGAGCATTTTCATTTGATGGAAAAAGTATTGGAGATTTGAAGGAAAAGATATCCCTATAATGGAGAGGTTGATTACTCTTTATTAGGCCTTTTATTTTCACCTTATTAGTAAGCAAAGACAAACTTTTATCCTTTATTACCTCAATCATCTCATATGTTTGCATATGATGAGAGCTTTAATCAAAGATGGTAGTTGTATCCATCTTTATAAAGGTTTGACTTTATTTATCTAAATAAAGTGTAATGGAGGTAGAGACATACTTAAATATCCAACTGGTTTGGATATAAAAATTGTAAGGCATATGTTAATCCAATACACTTTCAAATTCAAAATTTATATATAAAAATATTTTCTAGTTCTTATAATTTTTGTCAGTATATATCTAGGATAGTTTTTATAATTTCTTTTCTAAGATTATCTTGATTAATTTGTTTCATAAATATAAAACATTTTATTATTTTATAATCTACATATTTTATTTAGTGAAATTTAGTTATGAACCTGCACTATGCTACAAGCTTTTTTCTTTTGCATAAAAAAATATATTCAAGCACCGCAAACATATTTCAAAGAATAAATAAAAATCTATAACCAAATCATAGACCTGACTTTCTTAAATAAGTTAGTTTTATTTTAAATAGAAAACGACATCATATAAACGAAACAAAAAAAAATTATGATAACCTATGAATTTTTCCCCCCAAAAGATGATAAACAATTCCCAACCCATTAAATATGCAATGATGAAATTAGATAACAAAGGACTTTAACAAATTGATCCAAGTTAACTCGAGTTACTATGATAAACTTGTAATCCCTAGTAACTAAAGTCGAGAAAACACAACTTATCCCATCAAACCTACAATATTATTATTGATATCAAGATAACCCAATAAAAAAAATAAAAATCATAAAGCCTATTTTAAAAAACAATGTCAACATGCATTAACTTTTCAAACTTGGGTTATATGACTGAAAGCATCATATCTGAAGAAAATAAACCATTAAATTCAATTTCCAATTAACTAACTATTGAATGATAAAATCAATTCAACAAAAAAACCTAAAAAAATACAACAAATCAAAATATGTTTGCGATGCTTGGGAGAGAAGAAAGTCAATCGATAAGTATGAGAAGTTTTAATTTAATGTTTGATTTAGATGTTTTTAACCTTACCTGATTAAGTTAGGAAGTAATTTCATAGAATTTTACTTTAATTTCCCTTAAATCCTTGATTCTTGAACTTAGGGTTCTTATAGGAATTTGGAGAAATTAGAAAAGGAATAAAAAATGATGACGTTGAAGTGGAATAAGATAAAAAAAAGTTGAAATAATAAGTAAATAAAGAAAAATTTGAGACAGCAAAAGGAAGGATATTCGACCAAATAAAGAAAAAGTGGAGGAATAAGTTTTGATGTTAATATATAGGAAACTATATATAATCATGATATTTTGAAAATAATTCTATAATCTTAGACATATGATTCAATACTCGACATTCATAAAAAAAATATATATTTGAGATTTCATGACATTATAATTTGAGGATGTTACAAGGTGAGAATGAAAAGGTAATGCATGTGCGATAGTAAGAACATGGCAATGCTCGCATTCAATGACTGTTTTGTTGAGTAGTGTAAACACAAGTGCCCTAATATGTAATGCCATTATTTTGAAAAAAAATCCCTTATGAAAAAAAACTTAGACTTGTTGTCTACCTGAATGGTTTTAATGTTGACTTGAAATAAAGTATGGCAAGAGCAAAAAAAGATTTGAGGAGGTTTTAGGTTCTAGATTTATGTTGCATAAAAAATATTCAAGTGCACCTAGTAATGTCATCCATAATGGTGAGAAAGAAATGTACTCCTGAATGTGTGGGAATTTTATGCGAACTTAAATATCATAATGTAACAAACCAAATAGAGCTTTAGTGGATATTAAAGTTAGAGAAAATGGAAGTTTTGTTTGTTTAGCCATGGGATAAACACTATAATTATTGTCATGAAAAATGGTATTGGAAGGCAATAATAGACAAGCTAATTTAAAACTAGAAGGAGATGAGTGTCTAAGTCACACGTGCCATAAATGAGAGGAGAGGGAAACTTGATATGAGACAGGTGTTCTTTGCAATAAAGACATGTAATAATGACCACCATGCTATTTACCTAAGTTAATCATCTTCCCATAGCCGAGTCTTATAAGACATAAAAGGTAGGAAACAAAATGGCACAACAATTTAGAGAATTAATGAGTTTACTAACATATATGAAATTTAGATGGAAAGATGAAACACACAAAATGTTTTTCTAATATGATATTAGAATTAAATGGTATGATGTTAGTAAAAGTGATTGGGGCACAAGAACTAGTGGGTAAATTAACCATAAGAATTTGTGATGATTCAGTTTGAGTGAAAAGTGTGGAATTATAAATGATATGATCAGTAGCTCCACTATCTAAAATCCAAGGTTTGGTGAATATAGAATTTATGGAAGGGATGAAAGAAAAAAAAAGAGCCAAATTTACAACATTTGCATAAGCATCGCTATTATCAAAGAAATAAGTTGAATTGATCATAAAAACAGCTTGTGCTAGTTATTGGAGTTGCTCTGCAAAGAGCTTATATAAAATAATGGTTTGAAAACCAAATGGGTTGGAGTGCTGAAGCTATATGAATGGCCCCCATAAACTAGAGCTATGTCTATTGTGTAGGCAGTAGGAAAGGACATGCGCAGATTGGTGTTCTCTTTCGACTTGTGACATTGTTGCTTAGATTTATTATGCCTACTGCCTTGAGTTCCTGTGTCATTGGGTACATATGTCCTATTTTTAAATTTACACCTATCGTTAGAATGGTCTCTCCTGTCATAATAGTTGCAATGAAATTTAAAGGTTTGATATTCTTTAATTGTATGACTTTTTCTATCACAATGTTCATAATATTTGTTTATGGAATTATTTGACATATTGTTTGATAAGCTATGAATCGCAACTATAATAGAAAAATTCTCTGTTGATTCTAATATTGTTTGTCATTATGTTTCATCTTGAACAACTAATGAATAGGCTTGGCGTTCATTAAGCAACGGAGATATCATTAGGATTTTGTTATGAACACCATTGTAAGTGTCATTAAGGCTTGTAAGAAATTGCATCATTCGATCCTTTTCCTTTTATACATTATGTAATTTCATCTCATTACATATGAAAGAGGTTCGATATACTTCTAATTCATCCTAGAGATCTTTGAGTCTTTTATAATAGTCTGAAACTATCATCGTGCCTTGTGAGAGAGAGGCAATGGATTTCTATATTTGATATATGTTTGAAGCATTCTTTGTGAAAAATAATCTTTGAGATCTTGCCATACTTAATGAATAGTTTTGGCTTCAGATCATGTTCCACCAAGTGAGCAAACCATGATAAAATCATATTACTGCATGAATTCTAGAAAGTATATTTTATTAGTTTTTTAGTTTCTAAAGAAGGTTGAATGGATCCATTAATAAAGCCAAAAACTTTGTTTTTTACTATAAAAGCATGAATCACAGGTTTACTCTAAAATAGGTAATTACTGTCATTCAACTTTATTGGAACAAGCATGAGACCAAAGTGATTTGGTTGATGAACAAAGCATGGATGTGTTAAATCCATATAAAGATTTTTGGAACTTTTTCTAATATTGTTTGATTGGATAAAATTGTTGAAGGTGGCTAAGGTGTATAAAAGATCAAATATCAATGTGTTGCTTTGATACCATCTTAAGAAAATAAATGGTTAAATGTATCTTAATGTCAAATGGTACAACATATATATATATATATATATAGCTTTAAAGCATCCATATCAGGATTTCAATGTCTTGATGCTTACAAAATGATGTCACTTCTTCTAAAAATGTTTTCCAGCCATCATCTCATAACTTCTGAATTAAAGTCTTTGTAGTAGTCATCAAATACATAATATTTAAAATGTCTTGAGATTTTTGTTGGAGGGCTTGGCAAAGCATATCGGTAATTCTCCTAACATTTTTCATTATATATAAAGATGAATGCAAAATCAAATGACATTAACAACTTAAATGAAAAGGCTATATTACCATGTTGAGAATAAGTAGATTCATCCAAAGCAATATTTTCAAGAACCAAGCAAGTTGCCCCATACATTTTTATCAAACTGTAAATTGATTTGAAGTGCAAACTCTATTTGCTATCTCCAGGTTGTTGCAAACCACCTACTTGATTAACTCCTTAACCCATTTCAATCTCACCAATATCAACTAAATGTTCAATTATAGCTGCTTGGAAAGCCTGTAATTCATCATTACGCTTACAAGAAACACTAACAATGTTAATAATGAAAATCAAATTCTGAAAGAAAGTGTGAACATTAGATATTTCTCTAACTGCAGCAATAAGAGTCAATTGTAATTGATGAGCTAAGCAATATACATAATATGCATAAGGGCAACCATTAATGAGTAAAGCTTGCAAACCATTCCACTCTCCATGCATATTACTGGCACCATCATACCTTGACCCTCAATATTTTGAACATCAAGATTGTGATAAGATAAAACAAAGAAAATCTCTTCCTTAAGAGTTGCAACAGTTGTATTTTTGACATGAACTATATCCAAAAATCATTCTCGTATAAATCCACTTCTATCAACAAACCTAATAACAAGGCCCATTTGCTCTCTTCTAGATTCATCTCGAGCTTCATCAATAATCAAACAAAATCTTGCATCATCAATCTCATGATGAATTGAAGACTGAACATTTTTAGCAAAGATATGCAAAATTTCTTTTTAAATTTGATGTGAGGTGTATTTAACATTTTATGGAGCATTCCCCAAAACAAGAGCACCTACTTGTTCATTGTATAATGTTAAAAGTTTCATCATTCCAAGAAAATTATCTTAATTTTTTTATTATGGACGTTCATCATGCTCTTTAAAAGCATATGCTTAAAATGTGAGCCAATGAACAATATCTATTGAAGTTTTAATACACAATCGATTATTCTGAATTTCTTGAGTAGTTTGCCTCTTAACTACCTTCTCAATAGACATAACTAATTTTTCAAATTTTCCAAGCACCTAGTAGCAAATCTATAAGTTAAATTTTGACCTTTTCCTATATGAGTCAACCGTTCCTCATCATTAACTTTCTTCCAATAATTAAATTCTTTAATAGTAAATGTGTATGATCCTGACTTTCCATATGGTTTACTTTGAAATAAATAGCAAGGGAAACAAAATGCAGTATTTTTATCTGAATATTCAAGCCATGAATATCTTTTGAATTAATGAGACTGAAATTGACAAGGATGTTTTTTACTAGTCAGCGAATATTCAGATATCAAAGGTTGATATGGCTTCAAATTAATATATACCCTTCAAATTTCATCTTGTTGATTAACCGGGTATTCCTAAATTTGAGGATAATTATTTGGATCTCTAATTAAATGAGCATTATCGATTTTAGTAAGAGACTACTCACTAATCAGTGTAGGTTCTTTAGGCTAGTCAACCATAACTTCAACATTACTTGGAGTTGGTTCACTAAGTTGTGAGTTATCAATATTTTTTTCAAAAAAAAATAATCAATTCTTCTTATTGTGCTCATGGTTCAACCTAAAATCAAAATATATATATAATGAGAAAAAATTGATAATTTTGGTGGCTTTCAATAAAAAAATTCATGCATAATCAAAACAAACCAATAAAATATATCTAATTAATTAGAAAAAATCACTATAATAAGAATTCAAAAAACAATTGTTAGAACTAGCATATTTGAAAAGAAAAGAAAAAAAATATAAAATTATAAAAAAATCTCATGAAATTCTTAACAAACATCTCAAAAAAATAAAAATATACTTTAAATTTGAGTTATTGATATCCAATTATCTTGTTTTGTTTACGGGAAGGTAAAGCAAACAACTTTGTTTCAATCTTTCTGCATAAAAATTATGTTTATGATATGCATCTTTATTCTTGTTTTTGTTTTGACTAGTTGCGTTGCAACTTACAAGTATTTATATTAGGGTTGTAATTTGTAGCCCATAGGGAGAGAAAAGACAAAAAAAAAAACATTGATCACTTTATATGTTTTTTCTTTCCATCTAGACACTTTGTAGCCTATTACTTGTAATTCTTTAGAAAAGCCGGATTTTCTCTATCTTTAGCTTTCATTCCTCAATCAATGTAGGTATTTTTTTTTTATCATTTTATAGTCTATTACAACACCTTATATTTAATTAAAAAAAAGTCTTGCGGCCCTGCTTGCCCCCCTTCACTCCGCTCTCAAGTGCAATGCTGATTGGTTTTTGGGTTATATTAATTCTATTAATGTTTATTTATTTATCTATTTATTTTTGTTTGGGTTTGTTATTCTTTATGGGATTGGCTTTGGGGTTATTGGTTTCCAGGAAAGCCTTCTAGAGTATAGCATGCCTATTAAGGTTCTGTCCTAGGTTTCGTGCTGTTGTCTTTGTGCTATAAGAGACTTTTGTTTTTAGGCTCTAAGGATTTTGGATTCTATGTTGTTCTTGTTTGCTAGACCTTTCTATTTATACCCACACTCACACGTCCCATGTATCATACATATATTGTCTGTGATTTGTTGCATTTGTGCACGCTGGTTTGTGAAGAGCTTTGGTGTCGTTGCTCTCATAAGTTGTGCTGGACTGCTAGTGCACTGTTTTTCTCTCTTTTTTCTGTTGTGTCCTGAATTTCTTTGGTCTGACTTTGCATTCTGTTGCTTATGTTTTGACTTGCATTGCTTTTGTGTATTCAATTGGTTGTTTTTGGCCATTCCTGTGTTATAATCAGTGCTGAAACGCTGCTTGCCTCTTGCATTACCTTTTGGCCATTCCTGCTACTTTTTTGTCATGGAACTTCCTGTTTGTTGAATGACTCTTCTTTCATTGTTCTCCGATGCCTTTCCCTTCTTCTTTACAAAAAAAAAAGAAGAAGAAGGTTATATGCTCTTTTCCCGATTAGAGAGCTCGAACGTTGTCGCTGCTTCCATTTGTTGTTCAATAATGAATTGGCAGAGTGTTGAACACAAAAACGTCTTACACTTGCATGTAAGATTTGGCCACCTATCAGCCTCCCTAGAAAGTGATTTAGTTCTGTGTTTTTCTCATCTTTCGATGGATGAGAAAATTATGGCGATATGCTCTCCCAAATGCTAGGCACTTGACAGCTAGAGGTTTGGAACAATGACAAAGAATAGACATGGTAGAAGAAAATCAAACTATAATGGCGAAGAAAATCTCCCAGTACAGTTTAATCTCGAGAAAAGCATGATTTGGTTATAATATAAGATCTAAGATATTAATTTGGTTGTAAAATATAGGAATTTTACTTTTAATATAAAAAATATTATTTTTTATTGTAAATATTACTATTTTTATTATAATTAATATTATTATAAAATAATTAATAAATCTAAAAAAAGTATTATCAATATTGAAAAACAACCATAGATTTGATTTGAAGGATAAAATTAAAAATTATTATTATTATTATTGTTGTTATTGTTATTATTAACATTAATAAATTTTAAAAATATCATTATTATTACTATTGAAGAAAAAATCATAATTTCTTAATGAATTAGTTTCGGGGCCTGACACGAGATTTATTAGCTTTGAGTCTGGATACGAATGCATTACCAATGGATTCGAATCCAAGGAAGCAGGTATGTAGACCACATGTTTAATGGTCTACATCTAATGCATGGGTCTGCACCCAGTGTCATGGCGTGGCAACCTCAGCACCAGATATTTGCAGCCCGAGGCACAACCTCATCTCCTGCAATCTGTGGAATTCTCTGTCGCCAGGCATGGCAGCCCCAACACCAGTTGCCTATAGCTTGAGGCCTGCAGCCCCACAATGCCCTGCTAAAATTTGCATTGGCTATTTTCTCTCAAACTATTTCTTCAATGTCAATGCATCTCAATGAAAAGACAACCCCACTCTTCCCTTACAGTCTTTGCAACTTTTATAGTAAAGATAACTCTATCCAATATATAATGTCATGAATTTTGATAAACAAGACTTTGCTAACACTGTTTCAATCTATTGTATAATGAATCTTGATGTATAGGACTTTTTTCATATGATTTAGCTCTATATATAATTGTTAATAAGAGATAAAGTGGTCAGATAACCCAGAAATTCAATCTTCTTCTCTTCATAGATGCTAGTCTCAGGTGAAAGAAAAACAAAATACTTTGTTTTTGCGAATTCAAGACGCAGATATGTTTGAAATTACAATAATGATGACAATTCAAAATATTTTTTGCTTAAAATTATATTAAAATTTTTTATTTAAAAAAATTATTTTTGATATTAACATATCAAAATAATTCAAAAATATAAAAAAAATTATTTTAAACAAAAAAATCAAATGTTGACAGAACGTATTTTGCACCGGTTTCCAAACATTCTCTTCATGTGTCTTTGTAACTAAAAATTTCAATATATATAAAAGAAGAATGCATCAATAATAGAAGGAGGGGGTTATATATATATATATATATATATATATATATATTTCAAATGGTTTGAATTTTTGGATATTGTTTTGAATTACTTGCACTTTCATGCAATTAACAACCAAATTGTAGAAAGATATATTTTTTTAATAAAAATTACATTAATAAAAAATAATTTATACTAATAATTATATTTTTTTACATGATTCAAGTTATTACATTTGTGATCAAATCCATTTTTATTTTTACTTATTTAAATAAAAAAAATCAAAAAGCATTCCCTATTACAACATCAAACATATGTATATGCATCTTTCTAATTCATGTTTTAAACTTTGATTAGTATTAATAATTTTTTTATGATTTATTAATTTATATAATTTTTACTTTATTTTATGGAATATACACATTGATTTTCCAATTTTTAATTAAAAGTTTTCATGATGCAGGAAAATATATTCATAATACCTGTATTGTCTTCTCTTGTAATTTGAAATTCTGAAGGCATGTAACTCGTGTAATTCGCTAATTACACATATATGAAAAAATTATGATATTTTTATGTCTAAAGTCATTGAACTTAGGTGATCAGCTATTGTACAAAAAAAGTGCGTCATTCATTATTGTTATTATTACATTTCATCCTTTAAAAAAAAAAAAAAAACTTAGGAAGCAACACACCTCCAATGAATGAGGTGGCTTTTTGTTTTTTTTAGTTTTTAACATTTAACTACCATACTAAAAATTTTGGAGCGTAACCTTTATTGTTTATCATGCTGTAATTTAAAATTAATAGAAAGAATAAGTGTTTGTACTGTAAAGAATATTGTAGCCTCAAGCATTATTTTTATTATTTTTTAGTTAAAAAATATAGTTAAATATGTTTTTTTTAATTTTTGGTGTCAAAATTTATTAGGTTTGACAGGATAATCAAACACAAATCACTTTTAAAAGATATTGGGTTTCATTTAGCAACCAAATTCAAGATTACTGGATCCAGGTTTCAACTAAACCTAGTAATGTTGGATCTTATTGAACCATAAATATTTCAATTGTTTTTTATTTATTTTTATTTTTTTTCTCTAATTTAATTTTTTTTATGGTATAGAAAAACTAAATTGATGGAACTTTTTTATATTATAGAAAAGTTGGATGATGATAATTTTTTTTAATTTAAAGTTGGGTTGAATTTACTTATTAAAACATGTTTATTTTTGCGTTTTAAAAAAGCTTTAAAAAAATTTGAATTCTTTTTTTAATTCAAATTAATTTTTTTTATGTTTGTGCATTATTTTGATATAATGATATAAAAAATCAATATTAAAAAATAAAATAGAAAATATTATTTCAATATATTACTAAAAAAAGTAACAAATAATCATTAAAGAATATAATAACTAATATATTTTTTCGCGCTTTATAGCAGGTCAATAACAATTTTGTTTTCAAACGTAAAAATATATAACTTAGGTTAAAAGCATAAAATATATTTATAATATCTTCAAATAAAGTATTTTCTAGAGTAGGGTTCGATTGAATTTCTTTATTAAAGTATGTTTGTTTTTGTTTTTTAAAAATACTTTAAAAAATCTAAACTTTTTTATTTTTTTTTCTTTAATTTAAATTAATTTTTTATGTTTATGTATTATTTTGATGTGATGATATAAAAAATAAATGTTCAAAAATAAAAAATATTATCTTATATATTTTTTTTAAAAAAAATATTTTCACAAATAACCATTACTTAATAATATAATAACTAGCATATTCATCTGCGTTTTGCAGTGGATAAATAATAATTGTATTTTTAATGTAAAAATGCTTGAGTTTGGTTAAAAGCACTAAATGTATTTATACTATTATTATTTTTAAATAAAGTATTTTCTATAGAAACATCATTAATAGCGCATAGCAGAGTAACATCTAATACATAAATAACTTTTTCTTTTCTTTTAGGATATTTCTAATTTTGTTTTCCTTTATAAATTTTTTTTCTTTTCCCTTATTGAATTTTTTTTTCATACTACAAAGAGGAAATAAATTGATGTAATGTTTTTATATTGTACAAAAATTGGGTGATAATAATTTTTTTCATTTCATGTTAGGTTAAATTTTCTTATTAAAACATGTTTGTTTTTGCCTTTCAAAAATTCTTTTAAAAAAATTGAAATTTTTTTATATTTCTCTTTACTTCAAATTAATATTTTTTTATGTTATTGTGTTATTTTGATGTGATGATATATAAAATAAATTTTAAAAAATAAAAAACATTATCTTAATATAATTAACCATTATTGGGTTTAGTTAGACAACTAGATATTTTCAATTTTATTTGTTTGCTTCTTTAGATATTTTCAATTTTATTTGTTTGCTTCTTTAGATTTCTCTCTCTTATTTTTTTTATATGGTAAAGAGAAAATAAATTGATGAGACTTTGTTAATATTATATAAAAATTGGGTGATGATAATTTTTTTTCATTTGAAATTGAGTTAAACTTGCTTATTAAAACATATTTGTTTTTACCTTTCAAAAATGCTTTAAGAACATTTGAATTTTTTTTATTTTTTATTTAATTTAAATTAATTTCTTTATGTTTTGTCTTATTTTAATGTGATGTTATAAAAAAATATTTTTTTCAAAATAAAAAAATATTATCTTACTATCTTTTTCAAAAAAAAAAATAGTATTGTGAATATTGACTTTTTGCAAAGTAGATTATACTATAAATATGGAATGTTTTCCACTGTAGATGATATTATAGTACATGTGAAGCATTGTTATTGTCTATTTATTTATCAAAAAATATTGGTAGATTTATTAGATTTGGCTTGCAACAAGATCCATCAATTTTGGATCTAGCTAGACAGCCAAACTCAAGGTTATTGAATTTGGTTAAGAAGCCATACCCAAGATTAGTTGGTTTAACTATGCAACCAAACCCAACACTATTAAATCTAGCTCGCGGCCAAACCCAATGGCATTTGGGTTGTTAGGTTTGGTATACGACCAAAGACGATAAGATTTGAATTTGGCTATGGGTTAAACCCAGACCCAAGAATATTAAGTCGGGTTCAACAGCCAAACCCGTTATCCACAGCCAAACCTAAGGATAATGTGTTTGGCTAAGACTCTTAGGTTTGATGCTTTGTACTATTTATATTTGTTTGGTAGTTTTTCATTTTTTTTTCTTTTATATTTTTTATTTAACTACTTTTATACTAAAAAACATCAAGTGAAACACACCTCCCTCCTTATTCATATTTTGTTCGTATGAACAGGGATGGTGGTGGTTTTTTATTTTTTTTTTCATTTTCTCCATCTTTTTTTCTTTCATTTTGGTTTTTTCTCGCTTTTGAAATCATTATTCAACATTTGTTTAATTTTAAATTTGCATTTATAAATTATTTCTATTTACTTTCTATAAGATTATCATAATCTTAATCATAATCTTAATCAAACTTCCCAATATGTAATTTGTACTCGATTTTATGTGTATCTATTTTTGTTGTAGCATAATTAAATAAAAAAAATTTTAAAAATAAAGTTTTTAAACCTAACATAGTCTATCAATCAAATCGTAAATTTAGCAAATTAACTAGAAAAATTTATCTCAATTTGATATGTCGTTGTCTCAAATTAAAAAAAAAAGTCATTATTTTTTATGTTATGGCTTGCATGTCAATTTTGTTGATCTTTAACATTTGTATTAAAAATAATAATAAATCACGTATACTTTTTTTATTTTATACATATATATATATAACCCTATAATCAAATTTGCGAATTGGATAAGTCAATCTAGTACGCTAAACCTGTGAACCTTATATGGACTCTATTAGGATTATAATATTTTTAAAACTATTTTTTATTTAACTATATGATAACAAAAATAGTTGATTGCAAAATCAAACACCAACCCAATACCGAGATTGTTTTTAGATCGCGATAGCTTTATCAAAGGCGAAATGAAACAAATTATAAAATAAAATTCTCAATTATCCTAGTATCTAAGGATGAGAAAAGAAAATCTAATTTAAAAAGTTAAACTTGCTAGACCTCGCAAACGAAGTCAACCAATCAAACTTTTGGATAGGTCTATGGACTTTATAAAGTTTAATAATATAACTTTTTTTTTAATTTTTTTTAACTATATGAGAAAAAAATAGATGATAAAAAAAAGTCAACTTCAATTAAAAAAAAAACACCCCACTAAACTCATAAATTAAAGTAACCAGGTTATCCTAGCAAACTGGCAAATCATATTAACCTTATAGAAAGGTAAAATAAAAATAAAAATAAAAATAAAAAAATTATAAAACTAAATTTTCAACCATCCAAATACTAAAAAATAAAATCAATAATAAAAAGTTTTTAAAAAAAAAGCAAAAAGAAAGAAAGCAAAACATTATGGATTGNAAAATAAAATCAATAATAAAAAGTTTTTAAAAAAAAAAGCAAAAAGAAAGAAAGCAAAACATTATGGATTGCTATTATCATTCACAATGTAATGTGTGTAAGTGAATAATGGCTTCCTCACACCTTTTAATTTTTATTACTTTATAAAATTTAATAATATGACATTTCTCCAAAACTTTTTTAAAAAAATATAAGAAAAAAATTGACTATAAAAAAAGTCAAATTCAATTAAAAAAACAACCCACCAAACACGTAAATCGAGACAACCCAAGTTTCTTGGTAAACTCATAAACCACATTAATTTTATATAAAATCAAAATAAAATAAAATAATTAAAAAATAAATTTTCAACAATCTCAATTTAAAAAAATAAAATTAACAAAAATAAATTTGAAGAAAACAATTATAACAAAAATAAAAAACAAAACATTGTGAATTACTATTGTTATCTAAAGTGCAATAGGTATTGGGTGAACAGTGGTTTGCCCACCTCCTTTAATTTTTGTTACTTCATAAAACTTAATAACATGATTTTTCTTTAAACTATTTTTTTAATAATATAAGAAAAAATAGACTATGAAAAAGCAAGTTCAATTAAAAAAACAACGTACCAAATCCATAAACCAGAGCAACTTAGGTTATTTCGACAAACTAGCAAACCATGCTAATCTCATAGGATGACAATATATATAAAAAAAATATAAAGCAAAATTCTCAATTATCTCAATATTAAAAAAAAAAGGTTTAAAGGAGAGAATGAGCAAGAATCTTCTCTGACACTCTTTGCAAAACTATCATGGTTTTGTTATTTCTAGTTTTGTTTAGCTTATAAAAATGTTGTTCTTGGGCACATTAAAAAGGATTGGAAAAAATATAGAGAAAAACAAGGGAAATACAAAAAAAATCAAAAAAATTCTTAGAATAGAAAAGAAACAAAGGTAATGAAGATTGTATTCTAAAAAGAAAGGAAGGAAATCAAGATCAATCTAAGATTTAAAAAAAGCAAAAATCAAGAGGAAAAAAAAAGAATCCAGAGAAGGGATCAACTTTCTCATTATTAAGTAAACTTTCAAACTTTAATAAGAAATTGGAGCTCAATGAGCGTGACCTATTTATTTTTATCTTTTAAATCACTGTCTATTATATTTGTTATGCATTCTTTATTACTTTAAAGACCATAATTATTATTTTGCAATGTTTAAACATGCTTGAAATATAGCTTGTATATGCTCAAGTTTTATTTATTATCTTGTTTTAATGTTTAAACATGATTGTTGTGGTTTAGTTTGTTTTAGGTTGGTCTAGTAGGTTTACTGAAGTTATAGGCATGTTGTTTAAACTTCAAGATAAAGTTTATGATTAATGGAAAAACATTTATTCATAAGTAGAGGTCTTTTCTACTTGTTGTCATTATGGTTATTGCTTGTTGTTTACCTTTAATCTTTTGTTTCTTATTGTTTTGATGATTATAACAATCCGTGGTAACCATGATTATAGCAATTTATGGTAAGCATGCTTAAGCTTAGGTTGCTAGGTTTATGTTGTTTTTATGAGTTCCTTTTTCTAGCTACAACATTGTATAGTGGTGACTCTTCTACCTAAATTAAACTTGTTCTATCATCATCTTTACATTATTACTTTGGTTCTAGAATGATAGAGTGAGATTTTAAAAGAGAACAAGCTCGTTAATAAGGATTGTGGTGGCTTTTTAACCTTTATTTTTTATTTATGGTGATTAGGTTAAGAAGACCATGTATAAGATTGCTACTCTTGATGACATGATCTATTTCTTGTAAAATTATGGGTATGATGTTTACTTTTTACCTTGTGCTGACCATTTTTCTCAGGATATTAGAGTTCACATTGCACAACAAGTGCAATAGAGGCAACTAGGGCAACAAGCATGACATGAGTTTGTATTGTAACTAACAAGTTTTAGATAGAACTAAGTTATTGTTGGGTAACTAACACAATCTTGGTAAGCGTCGTTATTTGTTAAACAAGTTGATGGAAATCCATATGAGGAGGTGATGAAGATGTTGGGAGGTCAATGACCTTTCCTCTCAAAACTTATATGTTATATGCCATAAAATCTTTAGAATCGAGAGAATGAGAAAAATCAGCACATGAAATGAACAAGGTTTTTGTTCAGTTTCCCACGTATGCTGCCACTAAAATTTTTTTGAAAAACTTTATTTAAACCTCGGCTCTCTTTGTAGATAATATTAGACTAAATACGTAGGTGTTACTTGCAAAATAATACTTAGATGACTACATCAGTGTGGTATTTGAAGGGTTTTTTAAATATATAAAATAGATATAAAGATAGTAATTATAGATATATAGTTGTGAATGAGAAGTTTCATCTATTTCTTCTTCATTTTATCCTGTTTTATATAGCTTACCTCATGAAAAACACATCATAAGTAGCTCATATATAGCTAAAATAGGCATAGCTCTTCATATATATGTTTTATGCTATAATAGTTGAATGATATATGTGAAGTATAGATAAAGATATAGTTTGTACGACATCACATTCTTTTGTTTAGTTTCCTGTAGACCACACAACTAATAAAGCTTGAAAAAATTTTGCTTGGACCTAGACTGTCTTCATGGATAATACTAAGCTAAATATATAAATATTACCTACAAAATAATATTTTAATGGTTAAGTCAATGTAGTGTTTGAAAGGTTTTTTTTATAAAAAGTATACAAAAAGAGTAACTATAAATATATAGCTCTAAATGATTCATTTCTTTATTTTTTGTTTTACCTTATTCATATAGCTTATCTCATGATTAAAAAAAAATGAGTAGCTCATGGATAGTCTTCCTTGACATATGAATAGTTGAAATAAATAATAATAATAAATTAAAAAAATAAGAGACAAAATAAAAGAAAAACACCAAGTTATTCAAATAAATAAAGCTTAATATGGGATTAAGTTTAATTTGATCAAGATCAAACTATAGGGCTCAATAAGTATAAAAATAATTAAACCGAAGCCCATGTTAGACTAAGTTTGACTGTAGTTAGATTAAGCCCAAAAAAAATCTAACCATAGTTAAACTAAGCTCAAAAGAAGTTAAGTGCAGCTCAATTAGCTTGAATTAACCAGGTTAAATCAAGCCAACAAGCTTAAATCCGTGAATCATTTTCTCCTTCTTTTAAATCCGTGAATCATTTTCTCCTTCTTTTTAAACCCGTATCATCAATTAACAGGTCCGGTAACATTTTGTTCACCAATGTTACAGCCTTGCATGTGCAACGCCAACAACAAAAGCATCCAGTAACCAACCGTGTCTGATGAAAACACATAATTCTTTTCAGGCATTCAGTCGAAAAGGAACGGTACTTGTAGCATTTAACAGCACAATTCCCATGTCTTGCATAAGACCAGAATGAGGCAGCAATATTTTAGCTAGTCTTCTTGCATCAAATAATTTAGTTATGTTTATCTGGGTCAGAACCTGGACTTTAATTGGTGTATTTTAATCAGGTTTTCTTTAATTTTACAAATGAATCGCGTTTTATTATTTTGCATCCCTATAGGCATCGGCTAAACTTTTGCAAATGATATGAAATGGAGTCTAGTAATATTTTTAGGTCTTCCGATGTAATCAAATCCTATTTACTCTGGGGTCAAAACATTTATGGATTTCTAGTTACCAGGTGAATACTTGTAGGTTAAAAATAACACAAAGCCAAAGCAAGAGAAGGTGGAAAATCAACAAACAACTAGAATTTTGTTGAACATTGTATCAGATATTCTATAAAAAGAAAATTAACAATCCATCAAAATAAATTATGATGTCCTCAGAGTGAAAGACAAATAAAAGAAAGCTCATTCTTTACTCATGCAATGGTTGTTAAAATTTACTTTTGATTGATCTATCCAAAGTTCTTGCAAATTAGCACAACAAGTCAACTTATGAAAATTAAGAAAAAGAATCAGATCCTTAACACCTTTTACTCATCTTTGGTCTTCACCCAGAATAGAAAAGAAAAGGTAAAAAGATTACTGCTCATGGTCAATACCACAACCCAGTTGCAAAAAGCAGGCTTTAATCAAGTAAAAATGAAATAGCTACAAGTTAGAATGAGAAGCCAATACCAGTTATTTTATCTGAAGATTTATGTGCAAGCAATTCATAATGAAGTGTTGCAATAGCGGCAGTACTAAATATGTTAAATGGTATTGCAAAGGCTGGATATCACAGAACATGGCCTTTGCTGTCTTTTACTTTCACCCATGTACTAACTTTGTTTTCTTTTGTACATGTCCTTCAACATATTCTTAGCATCAACCACCATTCCAGGTCTAGCAAAGGTAGAGCTGATACAAGCTAGAGTATTTTCACATGGGACAAACCCCTTCTCATTCATCTCTGCGAATAAGGTTCTTGCTTCAGTCCTGTATTTCTTCTTTGATATCCTATCCAGTTCTGGTTGTTTTGATAAATTGCACCAGCCGCATATTAGAATGTCGTAAGTGGAAGAATTAGGGGGCACCCTTCTCACTTGCATCTCACTCAGAAGTTCTCTAGCTTGATCCATCTTTCCTACCTTGGCAAAATCTTCAATAAGCACATTATAGGTGCTAGTCTTGGGAACAAGGCCTTTAGTAACCATTTCACAGTAAAATTTTACAGCTTCCTTCTTATTACCAATCTTACCATGGCCAGAGATTAGAGTATTGTATAGAGAAGCATCAGGATCTAGGCCACTTTCCTTCATTTTACTAAGTATTTCATATGCCTTGCTCATCAAACCTGCTGCTAAGAGACCACCCAAAAGGAGATTGTAAGTTCTGATACCAGGAGAAACTCCTTCATTTAACATCTGAGTGTATGTGGCAAGAGCCTTCTCAATGTGACTGCTTTTAAAATGTCCATGTATGAGGGCATTATAAGTGATGGTATCTGCTGAAATTCCCTCTTTAGTCATGTTGTTTAATACTAAAGTTGCTCTTTTAGTCATGCCTAGCCCACATAAAACTGTGATAAGGCTGTTATAAACTTCTCGATTGACTTTAAGTCCCATCCCAACAAGTCGCTTATGCATTTGCAAAATTGTGTCAGCCCTTTTGCATTTTGAGCATGCATTCAGTAGAGCTCTATGAATGGTTGCATTAGGGGGAATTCCCCAAAGCCACATTTCATTCAACACGTCCATGGCTCTTTCAGTCTCACCAGCTTTAGAAAGCCCTCCTACCAGAATATTACAAGTAATTGAATTTGGCATTACTGAATGATCCTTCATCTCATTCCAAAGCTTAATGGCATTTTCCAGTTTCCCCTGCTTGCAATATGCATTAATCATGGTGTTATATGTAGCACGATCAGGTGCCAAACCCAACTCTCTTATTCCAGAATAAACAGATTCTGCATCATATTTGCCAAGCCTCAAGAGACCGTTAATTAGTACATTATATGCAACAACATCAAAGTTCATACCTGTCTCTGCCATTTTTTCAGCCATGGTGAATGCAGCTGACTCCCTTCCTGTCTTGAAGAAACCATCCATCAGAGATGTGTAGTTAACACGGTCAAGCAACAAGCCCTTTGACATCATATATTTACATAATCTCTCAGCTTCTTCCATCTTTCTGCCCCTTTTCAAATTGTTAACGAAGGCATCAACTATAAAACTGTTTTCCTCCAATCCATTCAATTTCATTTCATTATAGAGATCAACAGCAGCATCTTGTTTACCAGCCTTAAAATGGCCATCTATTAATGTTGCATATATATAAGCATTTGGCATGATATTTTGGTCCAGCATCTTTTTCATAGTATGAACAGCTACATCAAGCATTCCTTTCTTTGTATAGCCATTTATTATAGAAGAATATGTGATGACATTTGGAACAACCTGTTTCTTCTCCATTTCTCGCAACAGAGATTCCACACCATCCATGTCTCCCAACTTGCAGTATCCATCGATCATTGCTGTATATGTAATGTTATTTGGAATACAATTTAGCTTTGCAAGTGTGCAAAACATGGCCTCAGCCTCATCAGATTTACCAGCCTTAAAAAGCCCATCAATCAATGTGGTGCACACCACCAAATCAAAGGACACTCCACGGACTATCATTTGACTTTGAAAGATAAAAGATTCCCAAGCACTCCCTGCTTTAAATAATGAATCAACTAGAATAGCATAAACAACATGATTGGGATTCACACCCATGTTGTACATCTCCCTCAAAAGTGCCTTTGCTTCTGTCAACATCCCACGTTTGAAAAGACCATTTATAATGGAACTATATGTAACAACATCAGGCAAGAATCCATCCGAAATCATTTCTTCATACAGAGAAAGTGCTTCGCTGAGCCCATGCTGCTTACAGTAAGCACTTATAAGTGTGGTGTATGTAACGAGATTAGGTTTCAAATTCGTTGTAACATCATCATCGTTCATATCATCAATCTTTCTGAGAGCACCATCTTTTTTCTTCCTAAACACCAAAATCTCATCAATCAGACTCTTGGCTCTGTCAAAATCACCTCTTTTGCAGCACCCATTTATCAAAGTATTATAAGTAACAATATCAGGAATCACACCTTGGTTCCTCATTCTTTCCATCAACTCAAATGCATAACTTATTTCACCAACTTTGCAATATCCATCGATCAATGTATTAAAACCTACAGCATCCTTACAAATCCCACCATTAACCAAATTATCCATAACCCACTCTCCATACTTAACCGATCCAATTCTACAGAACCCTTTAACCAATATATTACAAGTGAAAGAATCAAAGAATGTATCTTTCTTTACCATTATTGACAAAAACCCAAAACCCTGATTAGCCAAACCTTGTTGACAAAACCCCCAAATAGCAGTATTATATGTTACAGTATCAACATCAATATCAACATTTCTAATCAAATCTAAAGCCATACTCAAATGACCCATTTTGCACCAAGCATGTACCAATATGGTATGAGTGAAAACATTAGGCAAAACCCCACAAGATAACATCTCAGAGTAAAGGTCCCATACCTGAGAAACCAAGCCACTGGCATTGAACTGGTAAATAAGGCGGTTCCATAAGGGCAGAGTGGGAACAATATGGTGAGTTTTTATCATGTCATAGAAGGTGTCTGTTGCTTTGGAAAGTCTGCCACAAGTCAAATAAAGGTGTATAAGAGTGCAGAAAAAAGAAGCATAAAGATGGGTTTTAGTTGGTGAGATGGAATTTGTGTGAAAATGGAGAGAAGGAAGGATTTTTGAGAGGGGTTTTGGGTGTTTGGTTGATGAGAAAGTGAAAGACCTTGAGAGTAAAGCCCTTCTTTGATAGTACTTGAGATGGTTCATCATAATTGAAGAACAATCTTCTTGTATTCGTTTTCTTTAAGGATATTAACTAAAAGTGAAAGGCTTTGAGTGTTTGCTTAGCTGTTGGGTCAGAAAGCTTTCATGTCTCTCTATTTGAGATTGACTGTGACTGTGAGGAAGAACTTGATGGAGTNTTTAAATATCAAAATTCTGAACTGTAATATTTAATTAACTATTACATTTCTAAATTATAATATTAATTAAATATTATTTTTTATAAATTATAATAAAATTTAAAATAATATTACGTTCATAGTTGTGATATCTTTTAAGCTCAAACACATTGATCAACTCATTTTATAACAGTTAATTAAACTGGTCGATTAATTTAAAAATAACAAAAAAATATAAAATAATTAAAATTATATTTTTTAAATCTAAATATTTGAAATGTTCAGAATAAATATTTGAAATCATTACTATTGTAAAAATAATATTTAAAAACTCCTATAAAAATTTAAATATAATTTAATAATTAAATTAAAAATTATTCTTTGTAGTTATCACTTTGGTTTAGTATTCGAACCTTTTCTTAAATCTAAACTATTTCACAGGTTTATAAATATATTTATTAGATTATTTATATAATTTATACAAGGTAAATTTTCATTTAATTATAAAAAATTTATTTTTTATTGTTTAAAATTACTTATTATCGTAATCTTGATTACATCATTGACACTTATAAACTATATGTTAAAAAACAATTATAAAATTATAATTTTTATATAAAATATTAAACTAGTTTGTATAACTAGATTAATAAGTTGAGTGGTTGATTGATATGAACGGTAATTAGATTACATGATTAAGAGAGTATTTGGGAACGCGGTTTAACTAACATTTCTAAAAAAATTAAATTTTTATTTTATTTTTTGCTAAAATTTAATATAATTTATACGTTTTGGATCATTTTGATGAGCTGATGTTAAAAATAATTTTTAAAAAATAAAAAATATCATTAATCTTGGCAAAATGGAGGGGGGGTTTTTCAACATTGTTCATGGGAACCTTTTTAACCATTTTGGCCTTTAGTTTGGCATGTTTGTGCTTTGGTTCAAAACTTAATCTTGTTCACTTCTTATGGTATGTTTGAGAATGCGATACAAAACATATTCTTAAAAAATTTAAATTTTTTTAAATAAAAAATTATGATTTCAAATCATTTTAATGTGTTGATACCCAAAATTATTTAAAAAAAAAAGCTTTATTTTTTGTATTTTTAAAAAAAAAGCACTTTGAACTATTACGATAATCCCAAATAGGCATGGCCCAAAGTTTAAGAAAGAAAAGAGAAAGTTATTGAAAAACAAAAGATAAGGCAGAAAATTATTGGTTGTCCACTTTTCAGCAATAAAAAAAGGATGATCTTAATGTTAATAAGTTTCTTTTGACAAAATTAGTTATATTAAATTTTCTTTTACAATTGATATCATTGAAAAAAGTAGATTGGGACTTGAATTTTTCTTCATTGAGGGTTAATTTTTAGGTTTTTTATAGGTTAAAAATTGTTTTGAAGTTAGAAATAAGTTTATTGAGGTTTATAGGTGTTTTATAAGTGTTTTAAAGTATAAAAATATTAGAAATTATTTTTTTTAATTGATGAAGGAACCTAATTTTCAGATGGCCAAAGATAAACTAGTAGAGGATGTGTCATTTACAAGTGCAAATAACACATCGCCTGCTTTTAAGAAAAAATAAGTGGACGATATATTATCTTTTCATTATAAAAAGAAAAAAAAATAGATGTTGGGGTTTTTAACTAAGATGGTGAAATCTAATTGTCAAGTGGCCAAAGAGAAACTAGTAAAGAATGTGTGCAAACAATATGTCTCCTGCTTTTAAAAAAAAAATAAGTAGATGACATATCATCTTTCATTATAAAAAAAAAATTGATGTCAAGGCATGCAAGCCTTGCCTTTAGATTTACAAACCTGATCCTTTTTTTTAAGGACCAAACATGTTAACCCATCAAGGCCTAGGTGTCTACCTTTTTATTTTTATTTTAATTGCAATTCATTATAATTAAATTAATTTAAAATTATTTTTTTAATAAACATATAACATTCTTTTTAAAACAGTAGTAATCTTTTTTATATAACTCTTTACAATGATTATTTTTTCTAAAATTTTATTTGGTGGCTTTCCCATGCATATCAATTTTTATTATTATATAATTAAATAAAAATAAATTAAATTTTTTAATTAAATTCAATCTAGTTCATGTCTAGATCCTGAGTTTAATTAATTAACTTAAGTCAATTCAATTTTTTTTTGTTTCAATATATAAAAAGAAAGGGTTAAAATAACATTGTCTTGTTTTTTTTCTTCTTCTTGAAATCAAGTTAACAATGTTATGTTTGGATCTACAGGTTAATTTTTACCTGGTTCAATTTGAAAACTAAATCAAGTAAGTGACCGAGTTAAAGGGTCTTCGAGTTGGTAGCACTAAAGAAATTTAGATAAGAATGCATGGACAATGTATTATTTTTATATATTCTTAATGCAATTATGTCAAAACTACCAGAATTTATCTAACAAATTTATCTAACAATCAAATATTTTAGCAAAAAAAAAATCAGGTAACAAAAGAAGTGTATTAATATGATAAATTAGTTTTAATTAGAAGATGTATTTCATACCTTGTATTTCAAATCATCTAATTTTTTTAATATTTATTTTGTAAGGCCTGGCCATTCTCCTTCGTAGAATGTTATACAATATGACTCACCCCAACCTGACTTCCATGTTTTATGATTTTGTTCCTAGCAACTTAAAGGCCTTAAAATGCATCCTACAAAGTTAGATATCAACTATTTTAATATGTTCTGTCCTTAGATTTTTTTTTAATGTAGAATGTTACAGTTCCCCCACCTTAAAAATGAATCATCCTTAATTTTGATACTATATATAAGGCCTGACCCCCTGACACGACAAAGAGATTGATATCTTTTTCCAAGTGCAGGAGTGTCGAAGTAATAAATAACCTGGCAAAACTGGGGTCGAACCACAGGGAGGTTATTGTACAAATTATAAATAACAACAACAACAACAATAATAATAATAATAAAGAAAGAGAAGAAGATGATGATGATGATGAGAACTTGGAGATAGAATATTAAAGTAAAGATTAAACAATGATAATAACTAATGTCAAGGTTAGAGGTTCCACTAATGGTATTTCAAACAAGTATAGTATAAACTCTTATTGTTCAATTGGAAACCACACATAAAGGAG
>SRLM01001897.1:0-51757 GCA_015708895.1 Populus ilicifolia | reverse complement strand
TAAATTAAAGGTATCTTATATTATTAGATAGATTATTATAAAACGTATTTTAGTTAAAGAGTTATTGATACTTTAAGTGCAAAATGATGATATAAAACCATGATAAAAATGCACTTTTGAGTACTAATCATTAATATCAACAACTCTTTTAATATCTATTGACATATATAATTTTTAGTTTATTTTAATAAATAAATACATCAAGTTTTCAGTTAATAGTTCATAAGTTTTTTATGCTAAAAAATGCATTGAAAACATTTACAATTTCTTTTATATTATGTGTTAAAAAACTTTCCATCCGATCGGGAATTAACTAGCTAGTAATAACTTGCATACGTCTAAGGTGTAAAATAATCACTAATTGTTTTTTGAAAAGAAAAAAAAGAAAAACATGTTTAAGTTTCCTATTTCCTATTTATATAGAAATCGATTGGAAGTATTTTAAGAGAAGCCAGTGTTAGGAACGTCGGTTGCTCGAGAAAGGTAATCTTCTCCAAACAGGCTAAAAAGCTAAAGAAGTCCCTCTACTTGCATAAATTATATATTTCAACATACCCTTCCTACATTCTATGACTAGTTAGTCCCTCTAATTACATAACTTATTTCTCTTAACATACCCCCCTTCCATTTTATTATTCAGGCAGCATAAGAAGGGAGTCATATTGCTCACTCTCTCTCCCTGTTAATCCAAGAATAATTTTGTCATTCTATCTAGATCTTTTAAAAGATTAATTAAAAAACACTAAAATAAAATGCTTGTGGTAAAAATATTCTTCACCACAATTCATCTAAACATATAGCATTATGGGTTCTAATTTTTTTTGGTTCCTCATTTTTTTTTAATTATAGCTTTGTATGCCTAAATTTATAGTGATTTAAGCAAATTTGTTAACAAATGGCAAGATTCAAAATGACAAAAAAAATAAAACAAAGTAAATGGATGATAATCTAAAAAATAGAGTGACAAGTCACCTTGGTCCTCTTACTTTTTAAATGACAACTTTTCGGTCTCTTAATTTGCTGAAAAATTCAATTTTGGGACAAAACATCATCTTTCTTGTTTTTTTTCAATTATTTATTTTAGAGAGGAGAGTGAGTTATAGGATTCCATTATAGAAAAAGAAAATCTCAATTGATACAAATTCTAATCCTAAAATAAAATCAAATTTAGTATCAACAAAATCCATTCGATAAAAAAAATTTCACCTAAGTGTTATTTATCTTTCTCTTAACTTGAGATGGAAGATTTTATTATTATTATTCCAAGTTGGTTTTGAGTTTTTTTTTAACTATTTTTAAGTTATTTGAAGCTATAAACAAATTTGACAATGTATATAGGTTGTTTTTATGTGTTTTTTGGTCAAAAATATATTGAAAATCAAATGTTTTTGTAAAAAAAAAAACTCATGACCTAACTTTCTAGCAACCCTCTAGTAGCTTGAAACTAGGCCAACAAGCAACATATTCCATGTTTTTTTAATAAAAAGACAAACAACATGTTTTTTTAAAAAATCAATGCAATTGCTTTGACTTGTGATAAAAGGTCCATTTGCCTATGCTTTTACTTGCCTAGTTAAATATAATTTAGTTTTTACTTGGTTTTTACATAAAATAATAAATATTTTTTCTAGTATATTACTTGCATAATATATTTTTTCTTTGATTTTATTTAATTTATTTTATGTATGTCTATTTCTATTATCATTTCATTTAATAAAAAAATGATTCTAATAAAATAAAAATTATTAAATACAATTGAGGACATGGTCCATGTTGCGAGATAAAATACCTTGATCTATTTTCATGTCTTAACTTTTCTAGTTTAGTCTTTAACTATCATTAATAATTTATTTTTGTATTTATTGGCATATTCGATTCCTGATCTATCTATTTTTTGTGTTGAAAAAAACTTATCTGACATGTGGTGAACCGTTAATCAAATAACTAGTACATATACAAGTCTTTCTTGCTACCTGAATATTGTATTATATTCCACTTAAAATATATATTTTAAGCATTATTTTTATTAAAACATATCGTTATGCCCTTGGGTATATTTTTCTATGAAAAAGATTCAATCAATTATAACTTTTAGTTTTTTTTACTCTTTATTATGTTTATATCAATTATTTTTCTTAAAAATGATAGGCATGTACATGGTATTTGAGTAATTCTAATATAAAATGATAAAAAAGACTATTTTAAATCAATAATATAATGGTTTTAAAATAAATAGAATAGATGTAATTACTATATCATACTTGGAGTTATAGATCTTGAATTTCAATTTGATTTATACAACTAGAAAATAAATCATAGGCCTAAAACATTCATAAGAAATGCAAGGCTCAATTCTACTGTTTGGAAGTCTAAATCTTAGCAATAACAGAGAAGTCTGAATTTATTTTGCAGCCCAAACATTGTTCAGTGTTCAACCTATATCGTGAATTCTAGAAGTCCAAATGATCTCAATTTTTTTTTTGAAAAGTTGAGATAATTTCCTAGAACTTTCATGATTCAAGTCTATTTGAATTCTGACGTTAATAATGATATTTTATTTAGATAAAAAGATAAGGATTTTTACTGATTAGCACTTAAAAATATATTTTTATCAAGCTTTTATATTATCAGTTTGCACTTGAAGTATCAATAACTCCATAACTAAAGCATGTTTTATGATAACATATTTAATAATATAAGATATATTTAATTTGTGGTAAATTTTCATTTTAAATACAAGCTTATCATATAAATAAAAGGATTGATTGATGAGTTTAAGAACTAAAATTGAAAGAACAAAGAGATTACCAAACTTAGAAAAGAGATGCTAGTGCAGTCCATACCATAACACTATTCAGTAATTAGGTCATATCTCAAGTTGTAGATTTCAAATTTACATCTATTTTATATGGATGGAAAGGTAAGATATAGGTCTATAACTTTTATAAGAACCCAAGATTTAAAAATGTCATTTTTAAGTCTAAATTGTAATAACAAAGAAGAAGTCTGAATTTGTCTTGCAACCCGAACACTATTTAATTTTTGGCCCATATCTAGAGTTCTAGAAGTCCAAATGACCTTAATGTTTTTTTCCCGTAAAGCTAAGATAATTTTCTAGAACTTTCATGTTTTAAATGGTTCAAATTCTAATGTTATCAATGATGTTTTGGATAAACAAAAGAAGATAAGAATTATCACCAAGTCAAGAGTTGACCACTCATTTATCAATTAGTGATTAAATCAATAGTTTTCAATTTTAACCTATAAAAGGAGGCATTTATCATGCCTTTAAATATCTTGGTCTCTAGATCAATATCATGCTCTTGCTTTCTCTCTTTGTATTTTTGTAATATTTAGGTTTTGTTTTTATTAATATCAAGTTTGTGCCTTTCATTTTCTTTCCTTAACTTAGTTAACTTGTATCTTATTTATGTTCTTATTTTATTTATTTATTTATTTTTCTTTCATTATGTTTAGCTAAGTTTATTATGTCAAGGTAAAAACATTACACTAATAGTGTAAGAATAAGTATAGTGTAAACTTAATATGAACTTTAATGTTTGATACTAACATGTTTTGTATTTGTTATCTTGTTCACTCTTAATACTTTGCTTATTAAATGACTAATCTAGATTTATGTTGTATAACACTTGATATAACAAATATTCAACACTTTCATAGCTCATATTGTATGCTATAACCGACACTTGAGCTATGAAAGGAACTTGATTTGTTGTTAACATAAGTTATAATTATGAATGTCTCACAAGATTTACAAGTATTAGAATTAATTGAATAAGATAACTATTGTAATCATGTTACCAATTTATAATCTGATTGGAACCTCCTTTATATGTGGTTTCCAATTGAATAATAAGAATTTATACTATATTTATTTGACATACCATTAGTGCATCCTTTAACCTTGACATTTGTTATTATCATTGTTTAATCCTTACATTAGTCTTCTATCTCAAAGTTCTCATCAACTTCTTTACTACTACTACTACTATTAATACTAATACTACTACTACTATTGTTGTTGTATTATTTTTATCTATAATTTATACAATTAACCTCCCTATAGTTTGACTCCAGTCTTGCTAGGTTATTTATTACTTCAACACTCCTGCACTTGGGAGAAGACATCAATCTTTTGGTTGTGTCATTAAAATAAGTTATAATCATGAATACCTAACAACATTTACAAGTATTAGCATTATTTGAATAAGATAACTAATATAATCATGTTAATAATTTATAATATAATTGGAACCTCCTTTGTATGTGGTTTTCATTTGAGTAACAAGAGTTTATACTAAACTTGTTTGAAATATCATTGATGGATCCTTTAACCTTGACATTTGTTGTTATCATTGTCTAATCCTTACATTAATCTTTCATCTCAAAGTTCTCATCAAATTTTTTATCATGATTACTACTACTACTATTACTATTACTACTACTACTACTATTACTAGTACTACTAGTACTATTATTATTATTACTATTATTGTTGTTGGTGGTGATGGTGGTGGTGGTAGTGGTGTATTGTTGTTATTTTTAATTTATACAATTAACCTCTTTGTGGTTTGACCCTATCTTGTCTAGTTATTTATTACTTTAACACTCTTATACTTGGAAGAATATATCAATCTTTTAATCTTGTCAGTCACCAAGTCAAGAGTTGGTCACTCACTTAACAATTAGACATCAAATCAATAGTTTCAAATTTTTACCTATAAAAAAAGGTATTTTTCATCCATTTAGGCATCTTGATTTTTAAATCAATATCATGTTCTTGCTCTTTTTTTTCTTTATATTTTTATAATATTTAAGTTTTTTTTATTAATCTCTTATTTATATTTTTCATTTCTTTTCCTTTACTTAGTTAACTTATATTTTATTTATATTCTTATCTTGTTTATTTATATTTATCTTTTTTATTATGTTTAGTTAAGTTTATTATATTAAGGTGAAAAGATTACACTAATGGTGTAAAAATAAGTATATGTAAACTCAACATTGATTTTAATATTTGATACTAACATATTTTGTATTTGTTATCTTCTTTACTTTTAATATATTGCTTGTTAAATAGTTAATATAGATTTATGTTGTATAACACTTGGTACAACAAATACTTGACACTTTCATAGCTCAATCATATGGCGTAACTGATACGACCAAAAGATTAATATCTTCTCTCAAGTGCAGGAGTATTGAAGTAATAAATAACCTGGCAATACTAGGATCGATTAAAAGATTAATATCTTCTCTCAAGTGTAGGAGTGTTGAAGTAATAAATAACCTGTCAATACCAGGATCGAACCACAAGGAGGATAGCTATATAAATTATAAATAATAATAGCAATAATAAATATTACTATAATAATAGTAATAATAATAAGTTAATGAGGACTTTGAGATATAAAATTAATTTAAGGATTAAATAATGATAAAAATAAATGTCAAGGTTAAAGGATCAACTAATGATATTTCAAACAAATATAGTATAAACTCTTTTTATTACTCAACTAGCAACTACACACAAAAGAGGTTCCAATTAGATTTGAAATTGTTAACATGATTGCATTAGTTATCTTATTCGAATAATGCTAATACATGTAAATGTTATCTGGTATTCATAATTATAACTTATGTTAACAACAAATCAAATTCTTTTCATAACACAGGTATATGTTATACCATATGGTTGAGCTATAAAAGTGTCAAGCATTTGTTATGCCTAGTGTTATACAACATAAATCTAGATTAACTATTTAACATGTAAAGTATTAAAAGTGAGTAAGATAACAAATACAAAACATGTTAGTATCAAACATTAAGGTCCATGTTGAGTTTATACTATATTTATTTTTACATCATTAGTGTAACCTTTTCACCTTGATATAATAAACTTAACTAAACATAATAAAAGAGAGAAATATAAATAAACAAGAAAAGAATATAAATAAAATAAAAGTTAACTAAATAAAAAAATAAGAAGCATATACAAGAAATTAATATAAGCAAAACTTAAGTATTACAATAAAGAAAGAGCAAGAACATATCTTGATATGAAAACTAAGATGCTTAAATGTATGACAAATGCTTTCTTTTATAGGCTAAAATTTAAAACTATTGATTTGATGACTAATTGTTGAGTGGGTGGCCAACTCTTGACTTAATGACAATTCTTATCTTTTTGTCTGAACAAAATATCATTGTTAATGTTAGAATTTGAACAGACTTGAATCATTAAAGTTCTAGGAAATTGTCTCGACTTTCTAACAAAAAAAAATAAGGTTATTTGGACTTTTAAAACTTTAGATATGGGCAATACTGAACAATATTTGGGTTACAGCATAGATTCATACTTCTCCATTATTCCTAAGATTTGGACTTCCAAATAACAAAATTAAGTCTTGCATTCCCATGAATTTTTTAGGTCTATGTCTTAGCTTTTTAGCCATATAAAACAAATTAAAATTCAAGATCTATAATTCCATATATAACCCAATGACTTAACAATGTTTCAGTTTGGACCGAATCGACATCTGTTTTCTAAGTTTCACCCACTCTTTATCTTCTCAATTTTAGTAGTTGAACTCCTCAATAAATCCTTTGATTTATGTGATAGACATGCATTGAAGAAGAATATTTACCATAAATTAAAGGAATCTTTTAATATCAAACTTGTTATTATAAAATATATTTTAGTTAAGAAGTTATTGATACTTTAAGTTCAAAATGCTGATATAAAAAACCTTAATAAAAATGCACTTTTAAGTACTAATCAATAATCTACACTTGTATTATGAAAGAAACTTGATTTGTTGTTAATATAAGTTAGCATCATGAATATTTAACAATATTTATAAGTATTAACATTATTCAAATAAGATAACTAATGTAATCATATTGACAATTTATAATCAGATTGAAATCACTTTTGTGTGTGGTTTCTAGCTAAATAATACAAAAAGTTTATATTATACTTGTTTGAAATACTATTAGTGGATCCTCTAATCTTGACATTTATTTTTATTATTTTTTAATCCTCACATTAATCTTACAATCTCAAAGTCCTTTTTAACTTCTTCTTATTATTGTTGTTGTTCTTGTTGTTGTTCTTGTTCTTGTTCTTGTTTTTGTTCTTGTTTTTGTTCTTGTTATTATTATTATTATTATAGTTGTTATTGTTCTTGTTGTTGTTATTATTTATTTTATATAGTTAACCTCATTATAGTTCTACCCCGTTCTTACTAGGTTATTTCTTAGTTCGACACTCCTACACTTGTGAGAAGACATCAATATTTTGGTTATGTCAATTCAAGAAGAAATAAATAAACTTCCTAACTAAACTAAGTATTTTACTTTTTTATTATACTAATTATGTAAATACGATCTTCTGTAAGTTTGAAATACCTATTAAAGCCTATTTAAAGTTAGTTGTGGCCTTGACAAAAGGTTATGCTATGATTTTAAAACCACTTGTAGTGCCAAATTTAAGAGCAAGCAACATCTTTTATGGTGAAATAAAACATATATAGTGCTTTGTTGTGGGTATAGTTATGGAATCTATTCCTATGAGTTTAATAATGTGCAACAAACCTTAGACCCTTAACTAACTTATGTTAAAGACAGGTTAGTAAAGACTTAATTCTATAACTTCCTTTTTAGATGATATATGAAAACCTTTATAATCAAGGTAAGAAGAAATGAATTATCTATGACATTCCTTGTCACAATAAAAATTAATTCAAGTTAGTTGTTAAGTTCACAATTGTAAAAAGTCATAAATTATAAAGGAATAACATAATTCAATATAAAAAAGCATATTGGCTTATAGAAAACTTCATATTAGTTTGGCAATTAATCATGTTCAAATGAATAATTATTTCTTTTGTGTGTCGTGCAACCCATCTTATAGCAAGGTAGTTGGGATTCATTCAATTCATCCTCTTTATATATATGTATTCTATACCATAAATCATGTAAGACCAAATAAGGTTATTTTTTATAGACTTGAATAAGAGTAAATATGAATTTGGCACTTGAACACCATTTAAGTTTGTCATAATCTAATTTTGGTTCCCTAAAAATTATTTGTATATTTTTCTTTTTTATTCAAAAAATCCAAAAAAAATCAAAAATAAAAAATCCAAAAATATTTTTAGGATATTAGAAGATAAGTCTTTAAACTACAAAAGATAAAAATGCTAGAAAAAAGACTTAATTTGAAGCAAAGTTTAAGGTTGAAATCTAACTTGACCCAAATTAGAAGAATTGATTAGGTTTAAGGACTTACTTAAACTTATAAAGGGTTTAATTAACTTAATTAATAAACTTATAATGGGTTTAATTAACTTAATTAAGGATTAAACTAAATCAAACTTAAGTTTGAAAGTCAATTTAGCTAAAATTAAAAGAATTGATTAAGTTCAAGGACTTAATTATAGTTCTAATGGGTTAGTAGGATTCAATTAAGGACTCAATTAAAGAAAAATTAAGTTTGGATACTTAGTTTGGATCAATTCATAAAGATTGAAATATTAGAGATATAATTAATAAACTTATAAAGGGTTTAATTAACTTAATTAATAAACTTATAATAGGTTTAATTAACTTAATTAAGGATTAAACTAAATCAAAATTAAGTTTGAAAGTCAATTTAGCTAAAATTAAAAGAATTGATTAAGTTCAAGGATTTAATTATACTTTTAATGGGTTAGTAGGATTCAATCAAGGACTCGATTGAAGAAAAATCAAGCTTAGATACCTAGTTTGGATTAATTCATAAAGATTAAAATATTAGAGATATAATTGGCACTTTAAAAGGCTAAATTGGTGCAATTAAAGGTGTAATTACAAGATATTTAAAGTTTGAAGGCTAATTGAGAGGCAAATTGAAGAATCTTAAAACTATGAATTAAAGTGAAAGAGGTGCGCACATTCAAGGAATAAAATTGATTAAAATCAAGGTAAATTTAAAAATAAAAATAGATGTTTAAAGGTTAATTAAAGATGAGATTGAAAATATCCAAGACCAAGGATCATATTGTAAAAGATGTCAAATATTAAACATCAAAATTGATGTGACCAAGTATTTAATCGAAAGAAATCTTGAGGTACCAACTCAAATTGGCCAAATTCAATAAAATTTAAAAGTCTAAGGATCATTTTGTAAATAATTAAGAAAATAATGAAATGACATTATTTTGGTAAATTGTTCATTTCCTTTTTTATTTATCTCATGAGGGGGCTCACTAAGATCCCTTTTTGTAGAGCCATTTAATGTTCTCTCATGCCTTAAGTAAGATAAAAGATACTCTCATAGTAGCCCTAACATCGTACTATGACCCATTATGGTTCCCACCAAGTGGTCGTCCTTGTAGTTGCTACAATGTTGGTAAAAAAATATTAGATTGATTAACTTTGGATAACCTGGTTTTGGTAATAGCAAGTTGTTGGCTTGTTCTTAATAATTAAGATCAATCTTACAGCATTGAATGGTTATGTTTTAAGACCTTCCTTGCCACTTATAAATAAAAGCAACCCATTTCAACAAGAAAATAAAAGGGAGGATAGAGTTGAAAAACTCATATTCACACACTATATTTACAAACCCTTCAACCTATGAACATTTAGTCTAATATAAACCAGAGAAATTTTCCATTGTCCTAATTGGAAAAAAAGCCAAAAATACAATTTCTCTTTCCCTACAACACCTACTACACCATAAAATAACACAACCCTTTATTAAAGCCAAACAACCATAATCAGATATCTTATTAGGAACCATCAAAACCACTTCTTCTTTTCGAGCATCTATTTCTTCACTAAATCTCTACATCAACAATGACAACAAACTCCAACCAATCAACCATTTGCCAATAAAACATAAGTTGGTTGATCGGTGTTAGAAGAGTTACATTTCCTCATCCATAATAACATTAATGTTGTAAACAATAATAAAATCCTCCTTTAGCAATAGTTGCACCGTCTTTATTGCATTTATGAGCAACATTTGTTTTAATTGTTACCAAGTAATAGAGGCTCTAAGTCTCAACAACCTTGATTCCTTGTTTTCTCATTGAAACAATTATGAGTATCAACCTTACTATGGTTGTAAGCTTTAATTTCTATTCTAACTAAGAATATTGCCAAGTATGATGTTTTGTCCTTCCATAAGTACATCATATTGATAAAGTTAGCCAACTTTTATGATTCTTATGAAATAACTAACCATTTAAATGGTTTTGTTAGGTAGTTACACAATTGCCAAAGTAAAGTAGTTATTTTTTAAACAAATTAGGAATAAAAAAAGAGTCAATATAGTGATAAATCAATGTCTTTGATTTCATAAACACAAATATGGTAAAAAAATTTAAAATTCTTTTTTTAAATAATATATGGTGCATAAAGAACTATCATATATTCATATGTATTAGGAAAAAAATTTATACAATAATAAATATTTTGCATAAAATCCAACATAAGACATATCTTAGAAAAACATACTTTGACACTAATGCAAATTTTTGACACTAATGCAAATTGTTGAAGAAAACTTATTAGTGATTTGAAAATTCACTTTCTTATCTTTAAATAAATTGCTACAATACTACTTTGATTACTAAAATCAAAAAGATAATTCATTGTACAAATATTTTTGTCAAGTTAATTCAGAAAGTTAAATATGAGAGAGAGAGAGCAATTATGTTTCTTTGTTTGCACCATTTTAATATGGGTTATGCCCTTAGATTTATATATAAATCTAGAGGAAGTAATTACTTTTTTTAGTAATTGTGTAAAGCAATTACAACTGCTTCAGAAGTCTAAATATTTGGACCAAACTCATCCCTCATCGACATATCAGACCTAACCCAATAACCAATAATTTTGTATTATGTTGATTTAAGTTATGATATAACAGTATGTGTAGAATGTTAGAGTTATATGCTATTTTTTTATGCATACATCCTATAATCATGGATTTATCTCACTTATATGGTCACGGTTGTAATTTTTTAGTTGTATTTTTACCATTATGAACGCCTTATCATATTTAAAAAATGAATATTTTTTCTTTGATAGTAAAGTCAAAATAGTGAGGTTGATATCCAAAAATCATTGATGTTGTTTTTTCCCTTTATATGTGAAAATATTTCCCTACCATTTAAATTTTAGCTCTACATATATATAACTAGATATATAAGTTCTTTAAATATGCTTGTTTGATCTTTCAAAAATAAGAATGGCCCATGATGGTTAGGCTTTCAAGGCCAACTTCTTACCATGATGAGCTTTTTTCTTTTCTTGGATAATTGTTATATGTTTTTAGCCTAGATATTTTTTCTTGGTTGAAGTCTGTATCAGTTTTGGGCTTGGTTAGAAAGCCTAATCCATTTGTTTGGGCTAAACCTTTAAGATTTAAAGTTGTATTTGGCAAAGTCTAATTATGTCAAGGGAAAAAAATTGTATTTTTGGGTTTTTAAAGTTTGTTTACCAAACAAAGCATTATTATTATTATTATTATTATTATTATTAAGGATTGTTTTGCAATTTTTTTAGCCCTTCATATTTTTCTATCATTTTATATTTATATTTAAAATTATAACTTATACACAAGGTGTTTTTTCGGTATTAGAAAAACTAGTTTTTTATTATTATTTAAAGATGATAAAAAATAACAATATCTTCTTTCAAAACTACATTTAAATATTTTGATTTTTGCATATGGTCAAGTCTCTAAAAATAAAAATCATATTTGCATACATACTAATTAATAAAAAAATATTTGTAGATGGTATAACTTAGCATTTTTTACATACTAAAAATTCAAGAAAAATAGTTTTTATTTTTCATGCATATTGGATTTAATAACTAGTTTATTAAAACTATAAGAACTTGACCTATATTTTAAAAACACAAAAAACATTTTTTTCCTTTTAATATCCAATATTATAAACTTATATGTAAGATGTTTTCTTGATATTGAATAAAAAGATAATTTCTTTTATTTTTATGTTTTGACTCTATAATAGTTAAGCTTAACCCCTAAAGCTATGATCCATTCTATTAGAGTGGATCGACTTTAACCATTAGACAAACCAACAGTACTTTAGTTTGTATCAAATAAATAAACAATGCAGCTTACTTTAGATAAGATATACTAGGGGTAATATATCATCCTTATAAACAACTAGTCTCTTTATCTAAATTTTTAAATTAGTTAGAGTTTTTAGTAATCAAAATATTGGGTGGTAACTATATCTTTTTCTTACTCATTAAAAGTAAGAATTCATTATTTTTCCACCCATATATCAATGATCCTAGTCTAAGAGATGATCATCACAATGCTATACATGTGCAACTAAGTTATTGTAGGGTGAGAGACTTCAAACTACTAGTTGGTCACTAATCAGGCTTTTCCCCATTGTATTTGACTAATATTATCTTTAATATTTTGTTGAAATAGATAGTTGATAAGTTATGTTTTAATGAATAATCTTCTTTTTAAAGTAGGAAGATGAAGCTTTTGAAAAGCCTAACTAGAAAGCCAAGTGAAAAACCTAGCAAAAAAACCTCGAAGAAGCATGCTCAATTTTAGCCCATCATTTCTTCATAACTATAATTTATGTTATGAAATCATTTATCTTATTCTTTTTAGCTTGTCATCATTCTAAGATTCATTCCTCTTGAAAAAACACTCAACCTGTTAAAGCTAACCAACCATTTAAGGTTTCTAATAATAATGATGAAGAACCTATCAATTAATTGATGAGAAAACCTTAGGCAAGCAATTTGTTTGATTGACATATTGATTTTGTCATTTTCATATCCTTTATTGCACTAGACATAAATATAGAACCTTAAAAACTTAAAGAAAAATATAAAAAGTGAGGTCCTTATAGGAGATTAAAAACCTAAATTATATAATGGTTTCAGTAAGAGGTTAATTATATTTAGGAGAAAATAATAATCAATTTTGTTGTATCCTTTCTAAAAAACAATTATCCAAAGTATGTATTTTTACTAAATTTATTTGACTCATGCCATTAATTGTTTGAATTTTTTATGAGTTTATTCACAAGTCATCTATTATTTTTGGATGTTCATCAAGTTAGTGCCAACTCTAAATAAGCAATCCTACAATTTTACTTTTTATTGATAATGCCAACAAATTCAATGATATATAAGATTTTTATTGAATTAGTCCACAACTAGCTACCTAACTCGTGCCATATTTTTAGTTAGAGTATAAGTTTCTTTGATGTTGTAAAAAATATTCATGCATAAGTGAAACATGGTTAAAAAAAAAGCATAATTTTTTATGGTTCATATTTGAATTACTTGTTTGCTAGAACATTTGTTTTTTATACAATAATTTTGTATAGGTTTTTAAAGACCAGGTTGATGCTCATGTTAAAAAAAACACATGATAAAAGAGAATAACAAATATCGATGATGATAATAAATTTGCTAATATATTTAAGATGTTACCTATAACTTTCTCTTCTAAAGATATTGATACTAGTTTATGAAGATTTAGGATAGAAAATCACATAGCTCAAATTGAGATGAATGTGAGTTATCTTATAGACTCTCAAGTACAAACCATAGTTAATCAAGAATGGCCAATCGCTTATAGGATATCAAGACCGTGATGATAAATCTACTCTTTTGATATCCACCACCCTATGAGATGGTATCAAAAATATTTTTATATTTTCATGATTTTATCTTTTTGTATTTCCCCTTCTAGTTGTAATGTATATTACATTTTGAAAATTATGACATTTTTTAATATTTTATTTCTCTATTCCTTATGGTTTATTTTTCCTTCTCTGGTACTTGTAATTAATAACAAAGAAGGAGATAATTGAAGTATTTGTGAAAATAAATATCAAACATGATTACATAATTAAGAGGGAGAAACATATATGTATAAATTATTGTTAATTGTTAAAGTCTTTAAGGAACTATATTGCAAAATATTAGGGAAATTAATCTTTTTATATTTATATGTATGCATTAATTGTTACCGTAAAAAAGAAAAAAATCATTAATCTTTGGGTTACATATTAATATTTATATATTTTGATGATAATAATTAAATAAAAATAAACTAAGGATATATTTGATTGAGGTTAAGTTTAAACAGCTTATATAAATATCATTAACAACCATTACAAATTAAATAAAAAAATAAATCAACAAGTACAAGATATAAGATACAAAACAAGTGAAGACTTAGTTTTTTAGGATTCATTTTAGTATTTATTATGTAAATTTTTATATCTTACTTAATAGCACAAATTAAAATAAATTCACATATTTTATATTACATGCATTACATGATTAATTTGTATTTAGTCAATTTATGATTTAATAGGCTTAAAATTGGATTTTAAGTTGACTCAATCGACCGTTTGACCATACCAAGTAAACCAGTCAATCACTTGTTCATTAGGGATGAACATCTAGGAATTTGCAGGAACCTGTTGATCGATTAACTTGACTAATCTAAGCTAGTTGATCATTTTAATAATTAGAAGAGAATATATATATATAAACACAAACTTTGAATATATATCATACACAAATTATTTTAAGAATAAAAATAATTTTAAATTATTAATCTAAAGAATTTAAATAAATAAAGGGGGAGGAAGTTGGATTTGAAATTTCCTCTTATGAGCTTAATTGATGGAGGTTGAAGTGCGAATCAATCTAGAGAATTTTAATTAATAAGGGAGTTAATTTCACCTCTTTTTTTTTTCCCTTATCCTTTTACATGATTCCACACCTTCCACGTTGCATCTTTAAATTGCTTAAGACCGAAGCAAAGAAAAACTTGGTTAAGGCAGCGGGGAAAAAAAAAAAAGGAGTGCTCCTCTTTCTCACCTTTGCATAATCCATCACATAGTATAAAAAGCAAGTCTTAATAAATTTGTCAGATAAGCAAGTGTCTTCATTAATCTACCCTTTCCTTTTCGATATAGTTTTAGCTAATTGTCATTTTTAATATGTATTTATCTTCACTTTTGGTTTCTGATTTTACTTCCTTTGAGTATTAAATAATTAATTTTTTATATATAAATACTTTATTCATATCCCTTTCACTCCAATATTCCAGTTTTGACATTCCTTTCACAATGCCTTAAATCTAATTTGTACTTTCAATGTAACTAGAAAGAATTAGCTTGTATTTAATGAAAAACAATATTATATACAATATAAATAAATATTTAAAAAGAAAAATGCAATCTAAATAAAAATATGTTTTTATTTTTCAAAACAACTAATACATAATACGTATAATTAATTTAGATAAATATAGAGATACAAATACTAAAACAACTCAATTATTCCATATTGAATAATGTTTTTTTACTGATTATATGTTTTAAATCTTATTTAGTTTTAAAAAAATAAAAAACAATATCAAACAAGACAATTAAAAAAATCAAAATAAATAAAGTATCCAAATAAGGCAAATGATGGTTTTGTATTACATCCTTCTAAATATAATAAAGATGAAAAATAATTTTGAAGAATGTAATTTAATTATTTAGATTTTAAATTTATTTTTAAAAAAAATTTAATTTAAATTTTATAAATTTTAGAGTCATTAAAAATTTATATAATTTTTAATTTTAAAATTTATAAAATTAATTGAGATATATATAAACTAATTAAAATTTATATTAATAATAATTAAAAAAGAAAAGAGAGAGAGAGAGAGAGAGAGGTGACAAATGGCCGTCCAATTTTAATCTACCCCAAACAATCCCTTCTCTTTCCATGTATAATTAATTACATTAATATTCGTTAAGATAATAAAATAAAGTAATTATAAAACAGGCATTCTCACACGTGTCCCTTTCTCAAACACCTTCGTGTATATAAATCCCATAGAAAGATTTCAAGAAAAGAAAAAGAAAGCACTCAAAGCCAACAGAGAGAGAAATGGTGTCTTCTCCCCCTCCTCCTTCAGGTGATTTGGACCCGAACTCGACAAGGAGAATACTGGGGTTGGGGTTCTGGATACAAGGGCTCAGGTGTTTACCATGGATGGCTATTAACTTCTTTTTGAAAGATGGGCTTCATGTGGACCCTTCTACTCTCCAGCTCCTTCAAAACTCTGCTAATATTCCCATGGTTGGTAAGCCTCTCTATGGTGTCGTTTCTGATGCTGTTTACATTTCTGGCCAGCACCGCATTCCTTATATTGCCATCGGTGGTAAGTGAATCATCACAGCTACCTTACCTCAAGCTTTTTTTTCTTTTCTTGCTCATTGAGTAGTTAAATTGAGTTTTGTTTCACTTGTTTGATTATATTTTATTTATTTCCAGATATCATAGTATAGGCAGCAGGGATGCAATGATTCTTTTAGCCCTTTCTTGATCTGATAAAAGATATATTAGAGTTTGAGTCTTTCGATGAAGGGTTTATTATTATGTTAAAGGAAATATAGGTTTTCGGAGTTTTAATGCTATGATTTGTCTGGGATGTTGTTGGCTTTATGAGTTTGCTTATGTACATTTAGTTTCAATAGTAGTTGTTTTCTTACAATTTAATGAGCAAATTTACTTCTTTTTTTCGTTTTTCTTTTGTGTGTGTGTTTGTGTTCTTTTTGTTCTTGTTTTTGTGTCCCGGAACTGCTGTCATGATGATTTTATCCTGTGTTTTTCACTCATCGGATAAGTTCTATATCCCTTGATAAAGAGGGTTTGATCTTGTAACTTTTAACTACTTTCTTGTCAGTAAGGGCAGACAGGCAGAGAACAGGTGCATCTTAAGTTTCAATAAACAATCCTTTACGGTGTTTCTTGAAGTTCTAAATTAGTAGAGTATCTAACAGTGATGTAGGATAATACTACTTGAACTTGTTTTTGACGTTCAGGGGAATTCTCTCATTGCTTCTTCAAATTGTGTTAACCTGTAATATTTCTGCTAAGCATGTTTATCTATTAGAATTATCCCAGCTGTCTCCTTCACGATAATGTTATCCTTGCACTTTTGCTTATGGAACAATTTCTATATTTTTTGATAAAGATAGCTTTGAAAATAGAGAAATAGTGAACTGGAGCTTAAATCTTGTACTATTTGTCTGCAAGGAAAAAACTTGGTACCATGTTGAACTGAGGATATGATTCTGTAGTCTGTGCAACTATGCATGGTCTTTTATCTCTTTTGTGATATAACTCAAAATAACTCCATAATAAGTTTGCTCATCTGTTTTGCAGCTTTCTTGCAAGCAGTTTCATGGCTAGCCATAGCAATCCTCTCCCCATCAGGCATCTCAATCGTCACCTTGAGCCTATGTCTTCTCCTTAGTAATCTTGGTGCTTCAATAGCTGAGGTTGCAAATGATGCCATTGTTGCAGAGATAGGAAAGCAGCCCACTTCGCCCCGTAAAAAATCCCAGTTATATTCCTCGGGTGAGCTCCAGTCATTTGTCTGGATTGCTTCCTCTGCTGGTGGTGTCCTTGGAAACCTGCTTGGTGGTATTGCCATTAACATTTATGGTCCCCAAGCTATGTTCCTCTTTTTCAGCCTTGCTGTTGCTGTGCAATTGTTTATTATTATAACTGTCCGTGAAAGCTCACTCAACCTCCCCAAAAGTTCATCGAGAGTTGGAATCAGAGAACAGCTTTCAGAGCTCTCAGTTGCATTACAGAAACCCGAGATTGCTTACTCAATAACATGGTTGGCAGCATCAAATGCCATAATTCCATCAGTAACAGGAACCATGTTCTTTTACCAAACACGATATCTGAACATCAATTCATCTGTATTGGGGATCTCTAAGGTTTTTGGCCAGGCAGCAATGCTCCTATGGAGTGTCATCTACAATCATTTTTTAAAGTCAGTTCCATCAAAGAAATTAATTGCGGCCATTCAGGGAGTGATGGCAGCATTCATGCTGTCTGATGTGCTGTTTGTGAAGGGAGTTTATCGGAGCATGGGTGTGCCAGATTTGTTATATGTTATAGTCTTCTCAGGCCTTTTGGAGGTTCTATTCTTCTTCAAGATTCTGCCATTCAATATTTTAATAGCACAGCTCTGCCCCTCGGGATGTGAAGGATCCCTGATGGCGCTTGTGGCTTCTGCTACTGCCCTTTCATTCATAGTGAGTGGATACCTTGGAGTTGCACTCTCATCATGTGTTGGAGTAACTGGCAGTGATTTTTCAGGATTTCCTTGTGCCCTTCTGATACAGGCAGTCTGCACACTCTTGCCGATTTGTTGGTCATCTTGCATTCCCGATGATAAGAAGCCGGAAAGCGGGAGCAAAAATGAGTAGAATTGTAGTTTTGTCGATTCAATTGATTTTCATAGCATTCTTTATTCCTTATTTTGTACCATGTTTGGTATACCTAGTGGTCGTTGCAGCCTTGCAAGAATTTCGTATGGTATCTTGAATGCTATATGCTGTGACGCTGTGTTGTTGGATCTCTTTTCATCCATATAATTCAATTATCAGCGGCTCATTCTTGTTCTCTTGGGTGGAAAGCCACGAGCTGCTGCGGAGAATTTTTTTTGTAGTGTTGTTGTAACCGGCCTCGGACAATAAGTTTAGTTGATATGTTGAGACTTGTTGAGTTGGGTTAATAAGTTTAATTTCTAAAATTTATTTTTTTATTTAGGCATATGTAGGGGGGAGGGGGGGCGGGGAGTAAAACTAGGTTTTTTTTTTTTTTGTTAGCATCATGGTTTGTTGAAAAAAATCAGTAATCATGAAAAAGTCACAAAAGCTGTAATGATTAAGAAAGTTTTTTTTTTTGTGTGCTGTTTAACCTGTGCTTTTTTGGGATTTTTTTTGCCTTCAAAATTGTTTGCTGTTCCATTTTGGTCCCTTTAATTTTGAAATTGTTGTTTTGATCCAAAATTTCATTTTGTTTATTTTTCAATGTTTGATTTCAGAGAAAAGAAAGAGTCACTATAAAATAATAGAAAAAAAAAAAGAACTTGATGGGTGATTGAATCTTACCGATAAAACTAGTTATTTTTTATGTGAGTTTTATTTGATAAAAAAACCTTCAATTTTGATTTACAAGGTACCACAATAATCACAATCCGATAAAATTAGATGATGTATCCTTATTTTAATAGGCAAAGTTGTCTAATTTATTTATTTAAAAAAAAATTATGCTAGATGACAAGCTACGTGCCCCATCAACAATAAAAATAAATAAATTAAAAGCCCAAGTATGTGGAATTTAACAAAGTAGGTCAAACATACCAATATCACCTCACCTTTTCCTCTCTTTTTTTTTCTATTTTTTTTTAAAATTAGTGCTTTTTTTTCTTTCTAAATTGATCATGCAATCCACCCCAAATACAATTAAAAAAAAATTAAAGACCAAAGGAGACACTAATAAAATAGGTTAAATAGGATGGCCTAACTTATCAAACCCAGCATTGTCTAATTTTTTTATATTATTTTTTTACTATTTTTTAAAATTAATGGTTTTTTATTTATTTTTTTCAAAATTATTTTTTATTTATAATTAAACTAATACTCCTCTTTATTATTTTGTTTATTAAATCTCTTTTAAATGACTATTAGTTTCTAGTTATTTTATATGTATTTAATTTTTGAAGAGATTATTCTAATTCATTTATGATTTTTTTTTATGTTTTATATAAATAATAAAATACTTATTTTTAGATAATATTTTTATTATATGTTACCTTACTTAATATTTTTTTTTTCATTTATTCAATCAATTTCATGTGTATCTATATCTATTATTATTTGATTGAACAAAAATTTGATTTTGGTAAACAAAGTTAATCAACACAATCAAATAAAAAACATGCATTGCAATATCTTGATTTATCTCTATCAATCTTTTATTTTTATCTTTGTTTATTGTTATGATTTTCTTTTTATTTTATAACACATAATTTTTAATTTATTTGATTATACACACACACACAAGCTTCTCCATTTACATTTAATTTTTTTTAATATATAAATACACATTGAAAAAGCATGCATATATAATTTTTTTAACGAAAAAAATACCTGAATAGCTAGTTTTATCTAATTAATGTAGCCGTCATCTTGTGGTTAACCAGAGGATTGTTTCATTTTCTGATAGAGAGAGCATTCAAATGTCAGGCAGGTAGGCACAATTTTCTCCATTAACCAAACAACTTAAATAAGGGGAAAATGAAAGGCAATTGGAACAGATGGAGATTGTTCGAAATGGGGGAAGTCGAGAGCAGACCGAAGAGCCTTAAGAAGTATATCCTGAAGTAGTGTAAGAGTACATTACATTAGTTTCCTGAGCAAACGGTTCTCAAGAAAAGGGGAAGAGACTGATAACAGAGGCCAAGAACTGGGGATATCTTGTCCTAATCCCACAAGATGTTCTTCTCTTATGCCTGTGAATTCTATCTATTGTCACACGATTGGAACCAATAGCCAAGAGCAGCGCTTATAAATAATTGATCTTAAGCATGTCAGTTCTTCAGATATCAACAACTCATGAACATGGACATTCACAAAAGATTAATCATGAGAACCCAGTTTTACTGTTGCTAGCATGTCAACAGACAAAATCCATCATAAACTAAGATCTATGCTTGTGTGTGCGCGTAAAAACACTCTGAAAATGCTGAAATATCTCATTAATAATTACATGATTGCAAAATATTTCTCGCAAACAATCCATTCAACAAGCAAAAGGAAAACCTCATCATTTGTCGTATTGGCTAAACTGTTTCAACTTCCAACAAGTTAGAAACACGCTGACAAGTCCCTAAGGTCTCTTCTTATATAAAAACTACAGCATTCAATCATGATATTCCAAATTAAAAAAAAGGAAATATAGAAAAATATCCAGTTTTTTATTAAATTCAAATCAGAATGCACTCTTTGATACGCTAAAGCAGAATAATCAACCACATTGTTATGATTAAAAAACACTCCATGTTCGCTCACCCGCCATAAGCCATAATCTCGTACTCCACACAAAGCTGCAGCTCAAATTTCAGCAACACAGCATTTACGTCCATAAAAGTTTTTGATTAAGATGAGCAAGCTCACAAGTGAATATCAACAGAACATATAAACAGAGATTAACAGCACAGCCAGAGGCTGAACAAAACACAGTAAATTAAAAGGCACAACTTCCCGTCATAAATTAGCTTACGATGATACAAACAAAGCATAATATTAGTACTAGTAACTTCTAAATGCAACCATCCCACAAGCATTCTGATCGAACCTTTTCGCCCTTCAACAGTCCCTCGATTTCTTTCGGAGGGTTTAGACCTAAACGTTGAGCACGCTCCCAACGTGCAAGCCGAGACATCCCAAGGCACGGCCCATATGCCATGTTCATGTCAAATTGCCTCAACACATCCTCATGTTTGTCATAATCATCTATTAAACACAAAACACGAAGAAAATACTAAGTTACAGCTTATAAATACACAGAATATACATATACATACACATGTAACACAGTTTCAATTAACCAATGCCGATATTTTAAAACCAATTTTACCACACTAAATAATAGACCCAGATACAATTTTCCAATTTGAGTACAATAAACGAAAAATAAGTTATTAAAACAGCAAAGACTTATCTTTCTTGTCATGCGATGAAGAAAATTTCCAGTATTTTTATTCTTTAAAGAAAAACACACAGTAAAGGGAGAAAAACAATCCCAGAAGCGTCAACTATCAAGCAAACACTAACAAATTACAAGTAAAAAAGAAAAGAGAACAAAAAAGGAGAGGATACAAGAAACAGAAACCTTTGAGATCAGGAGAATCATGGGAAACCAAGGCAGTTGGTTGGGTAATATCAGAGCCAAGAGTGGCGGCGTGAATAAGGGACGATTTATTGGTAGATGCGGATTTTCTGATACCACTCTTCTTCTTCTTCTTTTGCCTGTAGAAACCCTTCATGTTGCTAGATGCTGTTGCCATCTCACTCCCAAAATTTCAAATTTCGACTTTCTGTTTCTGTTTCTATCGAGAGAGAGAGAGAGAGGAGAGAGAGGAGAGTTAATTAAATTTTATTTATCAAAACTAGCTACGCAATGGTGCGGGTACATTTATTTTTTTCAGCTTAAAAAAATGTTAAAGATATTAAAAAAAATTGATATATAATGGTTAAAATATTTAAATGGTAATACATTAAATGATGTATTTTAAAAATATATATTAAAATGATGATATATTAAATTTATCTGAAATAATAATAATTAATTTGTAAAATAGGTGATTTAAAATGTAAAATCATGATAAAACTATGAAAACTACATCTAAATAAATTAAAATTTTAATTATAATAAACTAAACATTAAAAATTAAAAAAATTAAATTTTAAAAAATAAATTAAATAAACTTAAATTAAAAGTGAGCTCACCCAGATTAATTTATTAAACTCATAAATCAAGTTTAAGAAAGTGTAACATGACTCTACTATTTTTATATATTTTATTATATTTTGATAAACATTTAAAAATTATTAATTGTTTAATAGATAAAAATATTATTTAACTAGAAAAAACTAGTTCTTTATTAATCTAGATAACAATTTTTAATAAAGGCATGTTTGTTAACTTTGTTTCATGAAAAGGAGATTCTTAAAAATTAATTTCTAATTTTTTTTATATTTTTTATTATTAAAAAATTTAAAAATCTAAAATATTTTTCAGTTAAAAAAATATTTAGCTTAGTTTTCGAAAAGTATTTTCTTTTTATTTAAATGGAATATATTGTTCAAGAGTTATAAAAAGTTTAAAAATATCTTGTTATTTTTTTATTATATTAATTTTGGTCTTCAATCTTTTGATTTCTCTATATTTTTTAAGTCATTTTTTATTTTATTTTTCAATATTATCTCTTAAAATTTGATTAAATTTGATTTTTATATCAACTTTGATCTTATTTTTATTCTTTTTATTATGTTTTTCTCTTATTGTTTTCTCAATTGAAATTTTTTTAGCTATCATCTTTGATCTCTATATTTTTTATTACTATTTATTTTATTTAAAATAATTTATAAAATTAAAATTTTATTTTTTAATTTCATAATCTTTCAACTTTTTTATTTGCTAGATTTGGTTTCTATTATTTGGATTATTATTTATTTTTTAAATTAATTTATAAAATTGATTTTTTCCCTCAATTCCATCTCCCTTCGACTATTTTATTAATCAAATTTAATCTTTATTTTTTTTATTTTTTATTTAAAATAATTTATAAAATTATATTTTTTTTAATTTTATCCTCGAAGTTTTTTTATTTGTCAGTTTTAGTACCTACTCTTTTAATGAACTCGAAAAAGAAAAAAATATTAATACATTATTTTCTAACTTTTCTTTTTATAATATAGTTAAACACTAAAAAGTATTTTATAATTTATTTTTTATGACACTACTAAAATATCAAAAAATAATCTATTTTTCATAATATTTACTTTTAAAAAATTACTTTTCAACAAATAAATAAACATTAAATCTTGTAGTCATTTTTATTGTACGTGAATCACTCTATTAGCATTGTTTTGTCAAATTAGGTCTCCTTATAAAAACATTTAATAAAGTATCATTTGAAAAATTATAGTACTGTAATGATAAATAAACTTGCAACACTTTAACTAAAAGGTCATAAATATAAATGGAGAACTTTAACCATTTTCAAACTACTTCATATGAACATATGAAATAACAGTTGAGGTAGGCTTGTATCTCTTCATGGTTTTTTTTTTTTATAATCATTTGAAATCTATAATATCTCATACTTGTATATTTGAAAAAATATTTTATTAGCATTGATTATAAACAAATCTCTACATTGATATAAGTGTTATATTGAAAAAGTTCTTTATTATAAAGCACAACAAAGTTAATGTGAAGTCAAGTATCTCATTTGAAATTTATTTCACTGTATCATTATTTAATTTAGATAGAGAAAAAAAGTGTGGTCTTATGAGATCATAATTTAGCTATTCTCTTAGAAGTTTATTTCATATTTTTGCCATTAATTTGCAATTAGAAATAAATAAATTATATTTTTTTAGAAATGTTGCCAATGCATTTAACAACATCCCTAGCTAATAAAAAATGCAATCATAGATCTCATGATTAGACAAATATAAATTTTAGCATTCGATATGAAGATGTTAATCTTGTAATATTATCATCAAACATATAATGCTAAAACTTTTGATTAGTAACTTAAAAAAAATACTATTAAAAAGTTGTCATAATTATAGAAATGAAGCTCTTATAATTACCTTTTACAAAGTTTTTGTCAATTCTTTATCATTTTTAAATAGGGTTAATGCTTTGCAAGCAATTTGTTATTTTGAATAAATAATATCTTTATTTATTTTAATTTCATCAAAACTTAAAGCTCTTTTTACATGACCAAGCTTGAGTTGTATAAAATATAACACTTTAATAGTTACATAGACATAAACAATTCTATTAAAGGATCTTCCTTTTTTGTTTAAGTGCTCTAAATATTTTGTACTAGATCTCAAATATATTTAGATGAGGATTTTAAATAACAAAGATTTCAAACATCATGATCATTTTTGTTATGAACCACTTTAAGAGCATTGTTTTGTCAATATTAGATCTTTTTATTAGAAGTTCAACAAAAGTATCATTTGAAAAAAATAGCAGAGAGTTGTAATGACAAATAAACTTCCATTGTTTCAACTGAAAGATAACAAATATAAATGGAAAATTTCAAAAGTCTTCAAACTATTTCATATAGACATATAAAATAGATGTTTATCTATGCTCGTATTTCATAATGGTTTTGTTTTTTTTATAATCATTTGATACCTATTAAATCCCTTACTCATATATAAAAATATATTAATTGGAAATAAACCTTTACATTGATATAATCATTATATCTAAGAAGAAGTTTTTATTATAAAGCATAACACAATTATTGTCATGTTTAATATCATATTTGGCAACAAAGTTTCGAGAGGAATCACATTTATAACAAACAAAGTCTGTAAGGCCTAACACTTTTAAACATGATTATAATTACTTTTCTATGATTTGATATGTAAGAATATAGGTATTTTTTTCTTTCAATTCTCATATACAAGTCTACCAAAATTTCCACAGAAATTTCAACAGTCTCTCCTATACCTGAAGATTCCAAGTTATCGACATATACCCTATTTGAACTTTTAATATCTTACATCTCATAGTTCAATCACAACCTAATTATCCTAGGTTTCAATCTCATAAATATCATCATCAACATCATAACCAAAATATATATAACATACATTAAACAACAAATATCATTACTGGGGAATAAATGGGATAAACACGCATACATGAAACATGATTATATGAATTTCAGAATTAAATTCATCTATTTAAGTTTAAATATCAATTATACAAATTAAGTTATATTAAAGTTGTAATATTACAAAATACAAGGGTATACTCCCTATAACCTAAACTATAAAAAGTAAACATAATATAGGATCAACTTTGTCATGTATGCGATGGTCTTGGAAAAAAAGAAAATATTATTGAAACATGAAAAAACACAATAATACAGCAACCCAAATATTCAATAATTTAAAAAGACAATCATGTATTCATATTTTATTCACTTCTCCCTTCTAGGTTTTCATTGGAAACTGATACGACTAAAAGATTGATGTCTTCTCCCAAGTGCAGGAGTGTCGAAATAATAAATAACCCGGCAAGACCGAGGTCGAACCCTAGAGAGGTTAATTGTATAAATTATAAACAACAACAATACAACAACAAAACAATAATAGTAATAACAATAATAATAACAATAACAATAACAACAACAACAACAACAATAATAAAGAAAAAGAAGGAGAACAAGAAGAAGAAGATGGGAACTTTGAGATGGAATATTAATGTAAGGATTAAACAATGATAATAACAAATGTCAAGGTTAGAGGTTCCACTAATGGTATGTCAAACAAGTATAATATAAACTTTTATTATTCAATTGGAAACCACATATAAAGGAGGTTTCAATAAGATTATAGATTGTTAACACGATTACATTAGTTATCTTATTCGAATAATGTTAATACTTGTAAATGTTATCAAGCATTCATGATTATAACTTATGTTAACAACAAATCAACTTCCTTTCATAGCTCAGTTGTCAGTTATACCATACAGTATAGACTATAAAAGTGCCAAGCATTTATTGTACTAAGTGTTATATAACATAAATCAAGATTAGTCATTTAACAAGCAAAGTATTAAAGAGTGAACAAGATAACAAATACAAAACATGTTAGTATCAAACATTAAAATCCATATTAAGTTTACATATACATATTCTTATACTATTAGTGTAACCTTTTCACCTTGATATAATAAACTTAGCTAAGCATAATAAAAGAAAGAAAAATAAATAAATAAAATAAGAACATAAATAAAATAAAAGTTAACTAAGTAAATGAAAGGAAATGAAAAGCATAAACTTGATATTAATGAAACCAAAGCATAAACATTACAAAAAATACAAAGAGAGAAAGCAAGAGCATGATCTTGATCTGAAAACCAAGATGCCTAAATACATGGAAAATGCCTCCTTTTACAGGCCAAAATTAGAAACTATTAATTTGATGACTAATTGATGAGTCAGTGACCAACTCTTAACTTGGTGACAATTCTTGTTTTCTCTTGTCTGCCCAAAACAACATTGATACATTAAAATTGGAACAACTTGAAAGCATGAAAGTTGTAGAAAATTATCTCAGATTTCTTGTATAAAAAATTTAGATCATTTGAACTTCTAAAACTTCAGATATGGGTTATACACTGAACAATACTCGGGCTGGAGGACAGATTCAAATCTCTTTGTTGTTGGTCCAATTTGGACTTACAAATGACATTATTAGATCTTGGGCTATGAAAGTTGTAGGCCTATGTCTTACCTTTCTATCCATATAAAGTAGATCTAAATCTAGGATCTACAGCTCCAGATATGACCTAATTACTGAATAGTGTTCCGGTTTGGATTGCACCGACATCTCTTTTCTAAGTTTCGCTATCTCTTTGTCCTTTCAATTTCAGTTCTTAAATTCATCAATCAATCCTTTCATTTACGTGAAAGGCCTGCATTTAAAATAAAAATTTACCATAAATTAAAAGTATCTTATATTATTAGATATATTATTATAAAACATGCTTTAGTTAATGAGTTATTAATACTTCAAGTGCAAAATGATGACATAAAACCTTGATAAAAAAAATACACTTTTAAATATTAATCATACCCCCTAACCAACTTATTACTAGTCTCTAATAGTGAAAGCATTAAAATAGAAAAATAATTTGCAAATTTCACAAAGCAAGGTATTCATCATTCAACTTCTAGTAATCTATATAGATAAAAAAAACTCTCATTAAATTTATATATCTGCTCAATATCTCTTAACAAGATATTAATAAACTTTTCTTTTATACTCAATAAATCAACACATAATTGTAGGGCTTTTCTTGGAAGAAAACAAAATTTTTGTTCTAATGTTTAAGGTTAGCTTTCTTGGATTGAGATTATTTTTTTTCTTTTTTTAATATATATACATATAACTTAAAACACCATGCATCTTTAATCTATATAACGAGCTTTCAACTAATAACTCCTAGACTAGTTGGTCTTAGGGCATTAGGTGTTAAGACACCCCTATAAGCTTAGTAACTCGGGTTGCAAATACTAATATGTAGATAACGCAATGTTTGATTTCCTTGAGCTTTTCTTCTTAACCCATATAACAAGTGTTGGGCCAATAACTCCCAAGTGAGTTGACTTTAGGGTATTAGGTGTTAAAACACCCCTTTGAGCTTAATTGCTTAGGTTAGGGAAGCCACGAAACCAAATTTATCTATATTTTTATTATCATCATTTTATTTTATTTTTATTTTTTGCTCTTTTTTTAAATTATATATTATCCCTTTTCTTTAGTTGTTACCTTTAACAAAAGAACATAAATAATGTAATAATCCAATGTGCAACTCACAATCATATGTTAAAGTGTGTGTGTGTGTGTAAATTAAGGTTTAAAAATACATGTTAAATGAATATATAAACAGAATTAAGTGATAGTAATGCGAGAGTTTGTAAACCTGAATATTTCAAGAAGTATTATGATAGACCTTATTAAGAATGGTTACCAAGATGCGTCTCACGAGTCATAAAAAGATCTCATTTACTCTGCCACCATAGTAATAATAATTTTGCACATGCTTTATGAAATAGAAAACACAGTTAGTTAAATTTTTTTTAACTACCACCCTCTCCCCCTAACCAAAACGAGACATTGTCCTCAATGTTCTAAGGTAGAAAGATAGAGTATAGAAGATATCACCTGAAATAACGAACACTGGCAAACTTGAAACACATTGAAACAAAAATAAAAAATAACAAAACACAATAATAAAACAAAAGGAAAAAAAATTACAAATGAAGACTCAAATCTAATCTAATTTTTTTACGGGTTTTCTTAGATGACCAATTTATGCGACTCATGGAGAGATCAGTTATAGGAATGAAAGATTGTAGTTGGTCAATCAATTATTCAACAGTAGCAGCAGATTTTTCTTAGAAATTCTTGTTCCATAGCATGATCAAGAAAATACAATAACTTATTATAATAACCATTAACATTTAACAAACCTATGGGTTTATGGTGAATGTGCAGTTGGGCCCAAGAGGAAATATGGAGGAGCTCTTTCAATGTGCTTAGACGATTTGGTAAAGTAATGAAAGCATCAGCATGGTTAAACATTGCATTCATTTGAGCCAACATTGTAGAGACCTGAAGTTCCTCTCCAATTGTTTTTCCAATGATGTCCCCTTGTGCTAAAGCTTCAGGGACGACCCTCAAAACTTGACTACTTCCTAGAAATGCAGCTATTGACACACCTCCCATTAACCCTAGACTGCCTCCCCTATATATTAAATGAATCTTTCTCTCAGCTAGCACCTGACCAAGATGATTTGTTGATTTTAAAAACTCTTATTCTTTCTCAAGAATAGATCCACTGAAAACACAAATATTTCTTATGTGATGACTTAAAAAACTTGTCATTTCTACGTACTTCTATATTTGTTGAATGTATGGGTTAAATATAAATGAAAGGAAGGAAGAGAGGATTTTATAGATGAGATATTAAAAAGGAAATCATATCACCTATATATAGGCTAGTTGGAGTCTCACACACTTTCTCTTTCTCTTTATTTATTTATTTTTAAAAAATCATGTGTATGTATAGGTAGTTGTGATTGTGGCTCACATCTTCCCTTAGTTTTACGTCCAAGAACGGCTTAAATGCCCTCTATGGGTCGGGAATAAGCTTCCCATCCAGTTTTCTTAAAAACTAGCAAATAAGGTCTTTTTTAGTCAGATTCCCAAGACTAAGTTGATCATGTTCTTTATGAAATAGTGACCATAAATCATGAATTGCATAATGCACATCTCCACTAGGATGCGTCTCAAGAGTTAATAGAAGATTATCTAAAGACTCCTTACTCAGATCATCCTTAATGAATTGTATTTTATCTTTACGATTTATAAATACCATTCCTAAAGAACGATATTGTGCATTACAAGTCCATTTGATACATCAATGACAGACTTTTAGTCGTTTTGCACAACGTTTCTTTGCAAAAGTGTTTTGACTTGTTCCAGGCATGTGTGAAATGAAGGAATTAGATGACTCACCTGATAATCAGATCTTTGCTTCAATCAACCAACAAATATCTTCAGGAATTCCATAATTCATTAACAACCTCAATCTTGCATATCTAGCACGATAAATTTTTGTAATCGCATTCTAAGGCAGAACAGAAAAATACTTTTTTAATTTTTCAAGATTAATGTTCATTATCAAATGAGAATTGGAAGAGAGATTCAAATAATTGCACAAATATATACACAGATATAAGTTATTATGGAAAATTGAAAGAATCAACTTAAGTCACGGAGTACCATTGTTCGCCATTTGACCGAGTTGAGAGAAGTTAGCAAAAATCACTTAAAAAGAAATATAAAAATAATACAAAAGAAAAAAAATCAATATTTATATATAGGATCACCCAATTCAATAGAATCATTTTCAACTAAAAAATTGTTAAAGTAAACTTTCAAACGATATCCATTTACCTTGAAAACATTGTCATTTTTTGCATTCTTGATATCACAAGCCTTATATGGATACACATGTTTCACAATAAAAGGACTGCTCTATCTTGATCTTAGTTTTCTAGGAAATAAATATAGTCGAGAATTATAAAGTAAGACTTTTTGACCAACATTGAACGTTTTTCTTAGAATATTCTTGTCATGAAACTCTTTGATTCTTGCTTTATAAATTCTTGAATTATCATATGCATCATTTCTTATTTCCTCAAGCTCATTTATTTGTAATTCTTGCAGTTGACTAGCATCATCCAGATTTGAATTGAAAGCTTTAATAGCCCAACAAGCTTTATGTTCAAGTTCCACATGCAAGTGACAAGGTTTTCCATAGACTAGTCTATAAGGTGACATACCTAATGATGTTTATAAGCAGTTTGATAAGCCCAAAGTGTATTATTAAGTTTTAAAGATCAATCTTTCCTATTAGAGTTAACTGTTTTCTCCAAAATGTGTTTGATCTCCCTATTAGCAAGCTCTACTTGTCCACTTGTTTGAGAGTGATAAGGGGTGACAACTTTATGTGTGATTTCATATTTCTTCATTAAAGACTCAAATGGCTTGTTGTAGAAATGTGTTCCACCATCACTTATTATGGCTTGAGGGATTCCAAATCATCTCAAAATATTTTCTTTCAAAAATTTATCATTGTTTTGTGATTATTGTTTCGACTTGGAATTACCTCTATCCATTTTGAAATATAATCTACTGTGACTAATATGTACAATAAACCAAATGATGGAGGAAATGGACCCATGAAATCTATACCCCAACAATCAAAGATCTCAATGACAAGAATAGGATTTAAAGGCATCATGTGATGTTTTGAAATTGATCCCAACTTTTAACAATTTTCACAAGACTTGCAACTGCATGTGAGTCTTTGAACATGATGGGCCAGTAAAATCCACTTTGTAAGATTTTTGCAGTTGTCTTTCTTGATGAGAAATGACCCCCACATGCCTCGGAATGATAAAATTTAATGACACTACTTACGTCATTGTCAAGAATGCATCTTTAAAATATTTGATCAGGACAATATTTAAATAAATAAAGGTCATCCCAATAAAAGTTCTTCACTTCGTTCAAGAACTTTCTTTTATCTTGGGTGCTCTAATGAGTTGGCAATTGTCCTGAAACAAGAAAATTGACAATATTAGCAAACCAAGGCATTATAGAGACGGGAAGTAAAGATTCATCAGGAAAGTAGTCATTGATTGGTGTGATGTCAGTTTTTGAATCTGTTGTCAATCTTGACAAGTGATCGTGACAACATTTTCGCTACCTTTCTTATCTTTGATTGTGATATCAAATTCTTGAAGTAATAAAATCAACCGCACCAATCTAGTTTTAGAATCTTTCTTAGAAAGAAGATATTTCAATGCTACATGATCACTAAAAACAACAATAGGTGAGCCAAAAAGATAAGACCTGAATTTTTCACATGCAAATACTACTGCAAGTAATTCTTTTTCAGTGGTAGTATAATTTATTTGAGCACTATTTAAAGTTTTACTTGCATAGTAAATCACATAAGGTTTCTATCTTTTCTTTGTTCCAGAACAGCACCTATGGCATAATCACTAGTGCCACCCATTATTTCAAAAGTTAATGACCGATCAGGAGGTTAAATGACAGGAGCACAAGTAAGCAAGTTTTTAAGTTTAACAAAGATTTCTTCACAATGTTCAGTCAATTCAAAAATATTATCCTTTGTTAGAAGGTTACTTCAGGGCTTAGATATTATGCTAAAATCTTTGATGAACCTTCTATAAAAACTAACATGTCCTAGGAATGATCTAACATCTTTAATAGATTTTGGTGTTGGCAAGTTCGTAATTAACTTAATTTTAGATTTGTCAACCTCAATTTCTTTTGAGGAAGTACAATGCCATTTGTTACCATAAGGTGACATTTTTTCCAATTCAGTACAAGATTCTTCTCTTCACACCTGCTCAAAATGTTTTCTAAGTTAGTCAAACAATCATCAAATGAATCGCCAAAAATAAAAAAATCATCCATAAAAATCTCAAGAAAATATTCAACCATATCACTAGATATACTAAGCATGCATATTTGAAATGTGGCTAGTGCATTGCATAATCCAAAAGGCATCCTTTGATATGCAAAAGTACCAAACGGACATATGAAACTAGTCTTCTCTTGATCTTCCTATGCAATTTCAATTTGGTTGCAACCCGAATAGCCATCTAGGAAATAATAAAATTCATAACCTGCAACTCTTTCTAGGATTTGATCCATGAAAGGTAAAGGAAAATGATTTTTTCTAGTCATTGAATTAAGTTTTCTATAGTAAATGCATATGTGCCAACCAGTAACAGTCCTAGTAGGAATTAACTCATTGTTCTTATTTGTTATCATAGTGACTCTAGACTTCTTGGGTATGACTTACCCATTTGCTATCAGAAATAAGATAAATGATTTTATTATCTAGAAGCTTAATGACTTTATTTTTCACTACTTCTCTCATATTAGGATTGAGCCTTCGTTGCATTTCCCTAGAGGGTTTATCATTTTCCTTCAAATAAATTCTATGTGTAAAAATCAAAGGACTAATTCTTTTTATGTTAGCTATGGTCCATCTTAATGTATTTTTATGCATTTTCAGAGTTTGTTATAACTTACCTTCTTGATGTGCATTAAGTTTGGAAAAGATTGTTACTGGAAAAGTTTCATTTTCTCTCAAAAATGAGTATTTGAGATTAAATGACAACGATTTCAAATCAGGTTTGAGTGGTTGAACACTTAAAGGTATGAACTTAATTAGTCATGGTGACAATTTCTTAATTTGTAGTCTCCAATTACTTGCCTTTGATTCTTCCTGAAAATAAACCATTTGCAAATCATCAGATTCATCAATCTCAATTTCACTAGAAGTGGTTTGAAATTGATCATGAATTAATTTTTCAGTAAAGTCCACTTCTTGTAAATCATTATCATTTATAGGTTACTTGCAAATGTTGAAAATATTCATCTCCAATGTCATGTTTCCAAATGATAGCTTTATCAGTCCATTCCTACAATTAATCAATGCATTAGAAGTTGCAGGAAACAAATATCCTAAAATAACAGGAAATGAATTACATACTTCAACAGGTTGTATGTCCAAGATAGTAAAATGCATAGGATAAATGAATTTATCGACTTGTACTAACACATCTTCAATTATTCCTTTAGGTATTTTTATAGATCTATAAGCAAGCAAAAGAGTTACAGAAGTTGGTTTTAACTCACTTAGATTGAGACTGTGAAAAACTAAATATGAAAGTAAATTCACACTGGCTCCAAGATCAAGTAAAGCTCTTTTAATTTTATGTTGTCCCATAAAGCAAGAAATTCTAGGACAACCAGGGCCTTTATATTTCAAAGCATTATTGTTCTGAAGAATGGTACTTGTTCGGCTAAAAAGACTTTCTTTTTCACATTCAGTTTTCTCTTCACAGTGTACAGATCTTTAAAAAATTTAGCATAGGAAGGAACCTATTTAATAGCATCCAACAAATGTATATTGATTCTTACATGTTTGAAAGTTTCAAAGATTTCGAGTTGTGATTGATTTTCCTTTGTTTGGTTATGACTTGAGAAAATGGAAGTGTTGGCAGGGAATCAGTCGTTTCTTTGTAATTTTTAGATTCAACCCCTTTCTCACCCTTAAAGATTGACTCATCATCTTTCTCACAAGGTTCAAGAGTAGGTTTTTCAATAACCTTACCACTGCGAAGAGTAGTGACTGATTTGACTTGATCCATGTGTTGGCTTCTGGAACTACTTACATTTGCATTATATTGCCCCTTGGGATTTTATTATGGTTGAGATGGAAACTTACCTTTCTCTTAAAAACTGAGAGGAGATGTCAATTTTGCAAGAGTATCTTTAAAATCTGTTATGTTTTGAGCAAGTTGAGTATTGATTGTCTCTTACTTTTCAATGAATACATGTAATGTTTCCTCAAGATTTCTTCTAGAAGGTGGAGCATAAGGAGGTGTATATCCATGAGAATTTTGGAAAGTGTGGTGTGTTTAAAACGGTGGTTATGAAGTTTGTACATTGTTATTATCACTCTTCCAACTGAAATTTGGGTGATTTCTCCAACTAGGGTTGTATATTTGCAAGTATGGGTTATAATTGGCCTTTTGGAAATTGTTTAAAGCATGAGCTTGTTCATGGAGACATTCCTTAAAAGAAGGCAAGCTTAGACAATTATTGGTTGAGTGTTTATTTATTTCACGTATTTGACACACAATGTTTTCAACAAATTTTAATTGACCAGTCCTTTTCAATTCTAGAGCCTTGACTTTTCTAGCTAAAGATGCAAACTTGACTTGAAGGTCATGATCTTTCCTAAGATTGTATATACTTCCACTAGATGCATAAGGTTGAGTTTTGCTCGATGCCTGATAAGTAGCCGCGGTGTCTTAATTTTGAGCATTTTCAGCTAACAAGTTTAAGTACTCCATTGCTTCATTAGGGTCTTTATCTTCAAAAGTTTCATTGCATATCAATTCAACCATTTGCCTATCTCTACGTGTTAATCCTTCATAAAAATGTGAAACCAATCTTCATGTTTTAAAACCATGACGAGGGTAAGTATTAAGCAAGTCTCGATACCTATCTCAATATTGGTAAAATGTTTCTCCTGGTTTTTGAGTGAAAGTGGTGATTTGTCTTTTAAAAGAATTTGTTCTGTGAAATGGGAAAAACTTCTTTAAAAACTGTTGTTGCATTTCATCCCAACCACGAATGGATCCTGGTCTCAAATTTTATAGCCATGTTTTAACTTTATCTTTTAATAAAAAAGAAAAAAGCTTTAATCTGATGGTGTTCATGCTACAATTTGAATCATTATATGTGTTGCAAACATCCTCAAATTCCCTTAAATGTAAGTATGGATTTTCTAAATCTGAGCTATGAAAAGAAGGTAAAAGTTCAATAATGTCTGGTTTAAAATTAAAATGAGATGCATCGGGAGGAAAAACTACGCATGAAGGTGTACTTGTTCTTATAGGATTCATATGTTCTCTAAGTGTTCTAACACGGTTATTCTTATTATTCTAATTATGAAGTGATTGATTATCTTTTTCGGCCATATTTTCTGAAAATGATGAGGATACCCTACAAAGTCTACCACTTAATGTACGTGACCACACACTTATGCACATGTAGGAATAAAATAAAAGAAAAAAGAAAATAAAAGAAGAAGAAACAAGAAACAAAGTTATATACAAGGAAAGTGAAAAGAGAAAAAAAATAAATACTATAATTTGAACAAGAACTTACCTCCCCGGCAACAGCGCCAAAAACTTGACACAATTAAAAGATTGATGTCTTCTTCCAAGTGTATGAGTGCCAAAGCAATAAATAACCTGGTAAGACCGAGGTCGAACCACAAAGAGGTTAATTGTACAAATTATAAATAACAATAATACAATAACAATGATAACAACAACAACAACAACAACAATAATAATAAATAAAAAGAAGGAGGAGGAGAAGAAGAAGAAGAAGAAGAAGAAGAAGAAGAAGAAAATGAGAACTTTGAGATGAAATATTGATGTAAGGATTAAACAATGATAATAACAAATGTCAAGGCTAGAGGTTCCACTAGTGGTATGTCAAACAAGTATAATATAAATTCTTATTATTCAATTGGAAACCACACACAAAGGAGGTTCCAATCAGATTATAGATTGTTAACATGATTACATTAGTCATCTTATTTGATTAATGCTAATACTTGTAAATCTCGTCAGGCATTCATGATTATAACTTATGTTAACAACAAATCAAGTTCCTTTCATAGCTCAGGTGTCGATTATACCATATAGTATGAACTATGAAAGTGCCAAGTATTTGTTGTACCAAGTGTTGTACAACATAATGTAGATTAGTCATTTAACAAGTAAAGTATTAAAGAGTGAGTAAGATAACAAATACAAAACATGTTAGTATCAAACATTAAAGTCCATATTAAGTTTACAGTATACTTATTCTTACACCATTAGTGTAACCTTTTCACCTTAACATAATAAACTTAGCTAAACATAATAAAAGAAAGAAAAATAAATAAACAAAATAAGAACATAAATAAGATAAAAGTTAACTAAGTAAATGAAAGACACAAACTTGATATTAATGAAAGCAAAGCATAAACATTACAAAAAATACAAAAAGAGAAAGTAAGAGCATGATCTTGATCTGGAAACCAAGATGCCTAATTGCATGGAAAATGCCTCCTTTTATAGGCCAAAATTGAAAACTATTGATTTGATGACTAATTGATAAGTGGGTGACCAACTCTTGACTTGGTGACAATCCGTATCTTCTCTTGTCTACCCAAAATGTCATTGATAATGTCAAAATTGGAACAACCTGAAAACATGAAAATTATAGGAAATTATCTTAGCTTTCTTGTGTAAACAATTCAGATCATTTGGACTTCTATAACTCTAGATATGGGCCAAGCACTGAATAATACTCGGGCTGGAGGACAGATTCAGACTTCTTTGTTGTTGCTCCAATTTGGACTTGCAAATGGAATTTTTAGATCTTAGGCTCCATATAAAAGTTGTAGTCCTATGTCTTACCTTTCCATCCATATAAAGTAAACCTAAATCGAAGATCTACAACTCCATATATGACCCAATTACCTAACAATGTTCCGGTTTATATTGCACCAATATCTCTTTTCTAAGTTTGGCCATCTCTTTGTCCTTTCAATTTTAGTTCTTAAATTCATCAATCAATCCTTTCATTTATATGAGAGGCCTGCATTTAAAATGAACATTTACCACAAATTAAAGGTATCTTGTATTATTAGATACGTTGTTATAAAACATGCTTTAGTTAAGGAATTATTGATACTTCAAGTGTAAAATGATGACATAAAACCTTGATAAAAAATGCACTTTTAAGTACTAATCAGAAACTCTTTCTCTTTCAATTACTAAAAATCACTTCCTCTTCCATTACCAACCTCTATTTGAGATTTCATAAGATCTATTATGATCATTTTCGCTTAACACATTACCGATATCAATTTCATTAGTATCATCATCACATCATATGAGTCAATACAAGGTGATCCCCTTACCTGAGATCATATATACATTAAATATATGTTAGCCAATACATGTCTTAACATATACTAAATGTATATTGATCCCCTTACCTAGAATTTTAACATACACTAAATATATACTAGTTGAAACACATATTACACTTGTATTTTCTTTTTTAGTGGTACTCTCATCACTTGGCAATGCACACAAGGGTAGTTCCCTATAAACATACACATACATTCATAATACTATCTGAAATAACATCATTACACTAACTTCCATAATTTAACATAATATCCAATGTTGCATATTTACATCTTATATTATTAGCATATGAAATTTTTAAATTTAACTAAAAAGTTTAGGTAAGGATCATCTACATGTAATAAAAGCTCTACTCGTGCTCTCTGTTGTTGTTATTGCACCACGCTAGTTGATATGACCAAAAAATTGACGTCTTCTTTCAAGTGCAGGAGTGTCAAAGTAATAAATAACTTGGCAAGACCGGGGTCAAACTACGGGGAGGTTAATTGTACAAATTATAAATAACAATTACAAACAACAACACCAACAACAATAACAATACTAATAGTAGTAGTAGTAGTAGTAGTAGTAATAAAGAAGAAGAAGAAGAAGTTGATGAGAACTTTGAGATGAAAAAATAACGCAAGGATTAAACAATGATATCAACAAATGTCAAATTTAGAGGATCCACTAATGGTATGTCAAACAAGTATAGTATAGACTCTTATTATTTAATTGGAAATCACGCATAAAGAAGGTTTCAATTAGATTATAAATTGTTAACATGATTACATTAGTCATCTTATTCAATGAATGCTAATACTTGTAAATCTTGTAAGACATTCATGATTATAACTTATGTTAACAACAAATCAAGTTCTTTTCATAGCTCAGGTATCGGTTATAGCATACATTATGGACTATGAAAGTGCCAAGTATTTATTGTACCAAATATTATACAACATAAATCTAGATTAGTCATTTAACAAAAGAAGTGTTAAAGAGTGAACAAAATAACAAATACAAAACATGTTAGTATCAAACATTAAAGTCCATATTAAGTTTACAGTATACTTATTCTTACACCATTAGTGTAATTGACACGACGAAAAGATTGATGTCTTCTCCCAAGTGCAGGAATGTCGAAGTAATAAATAACCTAGTAAGACTGAGATCGAACCACAGGGAGGTTGATTGTATAAATTATAAATAACAATAATACAACAACAATAACAATAACAATAACAACAACAACAATAGTAGTAGTAGTAGTAGTAGTAGTAGTAGTAATAATAATAATAATAATAATAATAAAGAAAAAGAAGGAGAAGAAGAAGAATATGATGAGAACTTTGAGATGGAATATTAATGTAAGGACTAAACAATGATAATAACAAATGTCAAGGTTAGAGGATCTACTAATAGTATGTCAAACAAGTATAGTATAAACTCTTATTATTCAATTGGAAACCACACACAAAGGAGGTTCCAATCAGATTATAGATTGTTAACATGATTACATTAGTCATCTTATTTGATTAATGCTAATACTTGTAAATCTCATCAGGCATTCATGATTATAACTTATGTTAACAACAAATCAAGTTCCTTTTATAGCTCAGGTGTCGATTATACCATATAGTATGAACTATGAAAGTGCCAAGTATTTGTTGTACCAAGTGTTGTACAACATAAATCAAGATTAGTCATTTAACAAGTAAAGTATTAAAAAGTAAACAAGATAACAAATACAAAACATGTTAGTATCAAACATTAAAGTCCATATTAAGTTTACAGTATACTTATCCTTACACCATTAGTGTAACCTTTTCACCTTAACATAATAAAATTACCTAGATATAATGAAAGAAAGAAAAATAAATAAACAAAATAAGAACATAAATAAGATAAAAGTTGGTTAAGTAAATGAAAGGAAATGAAAGGCATAAACTTGATATTAATGAAAGCAAAGCATAAAAATTACAAAAAATACATAAAAAGAAAACAAGAACATGATCTTGATCTAGAAACCAAGATGCCTAAATACATGGCAAATGCCTCTTTTTATAGGCCAAAATTGAAAACTATTTATTTGGTGGCCAACTATTGACTTGGTGACAATCTTTATCTTCTTTTGTCTGCCCAAAACATCATTGATAACGTCAACATTGAAGCCAATCAAAACATGAAAGTTGTAGGAAATTATCTCAGCTTTCTTGTATAAAAAATTCAGCTCATTTGGACTTCTAGAACTCCAAATATAGGTCAAATTCTGAACAGTGCTCGAGCTGGAAGACAGATTAAGACCTCTTTGTTGTTGCTCCAATTTGGACTTACAAATGACATTATTAGATCTTGGGCTCCATACGAAAGTTGTAGGCCTATGTCTTACCTTTCTATCCATATAAATTAGACTTAAATTTGAGATCTACAACTCCAAATATGATCCAATTACCAAACAGTGTTCCGGTTTGGATTACACTGACATCTCTTTTCTAAGTTTGGTCATCTCTTTATCCTTCCAATTTCTATTCTTAAATTCATCAATCAATCCTTTCATTTATGTGATAAGCCTATATTTAAAATGAATATTTACCATAAATTAAAGATATTTTATATTATTGGATATATTATTATAAAACATGCTTTAGTTAAGGAGTTATTGATACTTCAAGTGCAAAATGATGATATAAAACCTTGATAAAAATGCACTTTGAAGTATCAATCACACCCCGCAACTAGCTTATTACTAGTCCCTAGTAATCAAAGCATTAAAATAGAAAAATACTTTGTAAATTTCACAAAGTAAGGTAATCATCATTTAACTTTCATTAATCTATCCATATAAACAAACTCTCATTAAATTTATATACCTGCTCAATACCTCCTAACACCTTTCTTTTGTGCTCATTGTATAAACATATAATTATGGGACTTTTCTTGAAAGAAAACAAAATTTTTGTTCTAATGTTTAACGTTAACTTCCTTGGGTTGGGATTATTATTATTATTATTATTATTTAAATATATTTACATATAATTTAAAACATCATGCATCTTTAACCCATGTAACGAGCTTTCAGTTAATGACTCTCAGACCAGTTGGTCTTAAGGCATTAGGTGTTAAGACACCCCTATGAAGTTAGTAACTTAGGTCGCAGATACTAATATGTAAATAGTGCAATGTTTGATTCCCTTAAACTTTTCTCCTCAACCCATGTAACAAGCGTTGAGCCAATAGCTCCTAAGTTAGTTGACTTTAGGGCATTAGGTGTTAAAATACCCCTTCAGGCTTAATTGCTTACGTTAGGGAGACTTCAAAACCAAACTTATCTACATTTTTATTATTCTCATTTTTTTTCTTTTTTCTTTTTTTTTTAATTATATACTATCCTTTTTCCTTAGTTGTTACCTTTAACAAAAGAACATAAATAATGTAATAATCCAATATGCAACCCACAATCATATGTTAAAATGTGTGTGTGTGTAAATTAAGGTTTAAGAATACATGTTAAATAAGTATATGAGCAGAATTAAGTGATAACAATACGAGAGTTTGTAAATCTGAATATTTCAAGAAGTATTATGATAGATCTTATTATGAATGATTACTAAGATGCGTCTCAAGAGTCATAAAAAGTTCTCCTTACTCTACCATCATAGTAACAATAATTTTGCACATGCTTTATGCAATAGAAAACACAATTTTGTTTTTTATATCTACTACCCTCCCCCTAACTAAAACGAGACATTGTCCTTAATGTTTAAAGGTAAAAAGATAAAGTATAGAAGATATCACCTGAAATAATGAATGCTGACAAACCTGAAACATACTGAAACAAATATAAGAAATAACAAAACACAATAATAAAACCAAAAGACACAAAAATTCACAAATGAAGGCTCAAATTCAATCTAAGCTTTTTACTGTTTTTCTTAGTTGATCAATTTAAACGACTCATGGAAGGATCAATTACAGGAATGAAAAATTATAGTTGGTCAATTAATTGTTCAACAGTAGTAGTGGAGATTATGATTTGTCATGCAGAAAATGTTAGAAATTCTTGTTTCACAGCATGATCAAGAAAAGACAACTTATCATAATAACCATTAATATTTAACAAACCTATGGGTTTATGGTGAATGTGCAGTTAGACCCAAGAGGAAATATGAAAGATCTCTTCTAATGTGCCTAGAGCACCTGGTAAAGCAATGAAAGCATCAGCATGGTTAAACATTGTATTCATTCGAGCCAACATTGTGAAAACTTGAAGTTCCTCTCCAATTGTTTTTCCAATGATGTCCCCTTGTGCTAAAGCTTCGAGGACGACCCTCAAAACTTGACTACCTCCTAAAAATATAGCTATTGACACACCTCCCATTAACCCTAGACTGCCTCCCCCATATACTAAATGAATTTTTCTCTCTTCTAGCATTTGACTAAGATGATTTGCTGATTCTAAAAACTCCTTTTCTTTTCCAAGACTAGATCCACTGAAAACACAAATATTTCTTATCTGATGACCTAAGAAACTTGTCATTTCTACACACTTCTATATTTGATGAATGTATAGGTTGAGTAGAAATGAAAGGAAGGAAGAGAGGATTTTATAGATGAGAAATTAGAAAGGTAATCATACCACCTATATGTAGGCTAGCTGGAGTCTCACTCTCCCTCTCTCTATTTATTTATTTATTTACTTTTGAAAAAAACATTTGTATGTACAGGTAGTTGTGATTGTGGCTCACATCTTCCCTTAGGTTTACGTCCAAGAATGGCTTAAACGCCCTCTATGGGTTGGGGATAGGCTTCCCATTTAGTTTTCTTAAAAACTGGCAAACAGGGTCTTTTTTAGTCAAATTGCCAAGACTAAGTTGATCATGTTCTTATATCTTGGGTACACCAATAAGCTGGCAATTATCCTGAAACAAGAAAATTGATAATATTAGCAAACCAAGGCATTGTAGAGACAAAAAGTAAAGATTTATCGGGAAACTAGTCATCGATTGGTGTGATGTTAGTTTTCGAATCTATTAATCTTGACAAGTGATCTGCGACAACATTTTCACTGTCTTTCTTATCTTTGATTGTGATATCAAATTCTTGAAGTAACAAAATCCACCGCATCAATCTAGCTTTAGAATCTTTCTTAAAAATAAGATATTTCAATGCTTCATAATCACTAAAAACAACAACAGGTGAGCCAACTAGATAAGACTTGGATTTTTCACATGCAAATACTACTACAAGTAATTCTTTTTCAGTGGTGGTATAATTCATTTGAGCTCTATTTAAGGTTTTTATTGCATAATAAATTACATAAGGTTTCTTATCTTTTCTTTGTCCCAAAACAGCACCTACGGCATAATCACTAGCATCACATATTATTTCAAAAGACAATGACCAATCAAGAGGTTGAATGATAAGAGCACAAGTAAGCAAGTTTTTAAGTTTAATAAAGGCTTATTCACAATGTTCAGTCCATTCAAAAATAGTATCCTTTGTTAGAAGGTTACTTAAAGGTTTAGATATTACACTAAAATCTTTGATGAACCTTTTATAAAAACCAGCATGTCCCAGGAATGATCTAACATCTTTAATAGATTTTGGTGTTGGCAAGTTTGCAATTAACTCGATTTTAGATTTATCAACCTCAATTCCTTTTGATGAAACAATGTGACCAAGTATAATGCTGTTTGTTACCATAAAATGACATTTTTCCCAATTCAACACAAGATTCTTCTCTTCACACCTGCTCAAAATCTTTTCTAAGTTAGTCAAACAATCATCAAATGAATTGCCAAAAACAGAAAAATCATCCATGAAAATCTCAAGAAAATGTTCAACCATATTACTAAATATACTAAGCATGCATCTTTAAAATGTGGCTAGTGCATTACATAATCCAAAAGGCATCCTTCGATATGCAAAAGTACCAAAGGGACATGTGAAAGTAGTTTTCTTTTGATCTTCCAATGCAATTTCAATTTGGTTATAACCTGAATAGCCATCTAGGAAACAATAAAATTCATGACCTGCAACTCTTTTTAGGATTTGATCCATGAATGGTAAATGAAAATAATCTTTTCTAGTCATTGAATTAAGTTTCCTATAGTCAATGCACATGCGCCAACCAGTAACAGTCCTAGTGGGAATTAACTCATTGTTCTCATTTGTTATCATAGTGACTCTAGACTTCTTAGGTACAACTTGGGCAGGACTTACCCATTTGCTGTCACAAATATGACAAGTGATTTCATTATCTAGAAGCTTAATGACTTTATTTTTCATTACTTCTTTTATATTAGGATTTAGCCTTTGTTGCATTTCTCTAGAGGGTTTACCATTTTTCTCTAAATAAATTATGTGTGTACAAATCAAAGGACTAATTCCTTTTATATCAGCTATGATCCATCCTAATGTATTTTTGTGCATTTCAGAGTTTGTAATAACTTACTTTCTTGATGTGCATTAAGTTTGGAAGAAATTATTACCGAAAATATTTCATTTTCTCCTAAAAATGAGTATTTGAGATTGGATGACAATGACTTTAAATTAGGTTTTGGTGGTTGAACACTTGAAGGTATGGACTTAATTGATCGTGGTGGCAATTCCTCAATTTGTGGCCTCCAATTACTTGTCTTTGATTCTTCCTGAAAATAAATCATTTGCAAATCATCAGATTCATCAATCTCAATTTCACTGGATGTGGTTGGAAATTGATCATGCATTAATTTTTTAGTAAAGTCCACTTCCTGTAAATCATTATCATCTATAGGTTACTTGCAAATGTTGAAAATATTCATCTCCAATGTCATGTTTCCAAATGATAGCTTTATCAGTCCATTCTTATAATTAATCAATGCATTAGAAGTTGCAAGAAACAGATATCCTAAAATAACAGGAAATGAATTACATACTTCAACAAGTTGTATGTCCAAGATAGTAAAATGCATAGGATAAATGAATTTATTGACTTGTACTAACACATCTTCAATTATTCCTCTAGACACTTTTATAGATATATCGGCAAGTAAAAGTGTTATAGAAGTTGGTTTTAACTCACCTAGATTGAGACTTTAAAAAACTGAATGTGGAAGTAAATTCACACTAGCATCGAGATCAAGTAAGACTCTTTTAATTTTATGCTCTCCAATAAAGCAAGAAATTCTAGGACAACCAGGGTCTTTATATTTCAAGGCATTATCATTCTGAAGAATATCACTTATTTGTTCGGTTAGAAAGACTTTCTTTTTCACATTCAGTTTCCTCTTCACAGTGCATAGATCTTTCAGAAATTTAGTATAGGAAGGAACCTATTTAATAGCATCCAACAAAGGTATATTGATTCTTACCTGTTTGAAAGTTTCAAAAATTTCAGAGTTGTGATTGACTTTTCTTTGTTTGATCATGACTTGAGGAAATGGAAGTGCTAGCGGAGAATCAGTCTTTTCTTTGCAATTTTCATATTCAACCCCTTCCTTATCCTTAGAGATTGACTCATCATCTTTCTTATAAGGTTCAAGAGAGGGTTTTTCAATAACCTTACCACTGCGAAGAGTAATGACTAATTTGACTTGATCCATGTGTTGCCTTTTGGAACTACTTGCATTTGCATTGTATTGCCCCTTGAGATTTTGTTGTGGTTGAGATGGAAACTTACCTTTCTCTTTAAAACTGAGAGCAAATGTTAATTTTTCAAGAGTATCTTTAAAATCTATCATGTTTTGAGCAAGTTGAGTATTGATTGTCTCTTACTTTTCAATAAATGCATACAATGTTTCATCAAGAGTTCTTCTAAGAGGTGGGGCATAAGGAGGTGCATATCTATGAGAATTTTGGAAATTGTGGTGTGTTTGAAATGGTGGTTGTGAAGTTTGTGCATTGTTGTTCTCACTCTTTCAACTAAAATTTGGGTGATTTCTCTAATCGGAGTTGTATGTTTGCGAGTATAGGTTGTGGTTGGCCCTTTGGAAACTGTTTAAAGCATGAGTTTGTTCATGGAGATATTTTTTAAAAGAAGGCAAGGTTGGATAATCGTTGGTTGAGTGTTCATTTGTTTCACAGGTTTGGCACACAATGTTTTCAACATATCTTTTAATTGACCACTCTTTTTCAATTCTAATGCCTCGACTTTTCTAGCTAAAGATGTAAATTTAGCTTGACCTCGACTTTTCTAGCTAAAGATGTAAATTTAGCTTGAAGGTCATGATCTTTCCTAAGGTTGTACATACCTCCACTAGATGTATGGGGTTGAGTTTTACTCGGTGCTTCATAAGTACCCGCGGTGTCCCAATTTTGAGCATTTTCAGCTAATAAGTCTAAGTACTCCATTGCTTCATCAGGGTCTTTATCTTTAAATGTTTCATCGCACATCAATTCAACCATTTGCCTATCTTTAGTTGTCAACCCTTCATAGAAATGTGAAACCAATCTCCATGTTTCAAAACCATGATGAGGGTAAGTACTAAGCAAGTCTCGATACCTATACCAACATTGGTAAAATGTTTCTCTTGGTTTTTGAGTGAAAGTGGTGATTTGTCTTTTGAAAGAGTTTGTTATATGAGATAAGAAAAACTTCTTTAAAAACTGTTGTTGCATTTGATCCCACATACGAATAGATCCTGGTCTTAAATTTTATAGCCATGTTTTAGCTTTATCTTTTAATGAAAAAGGAAAAGGCTTTAATCTGATGGTGTTCATGCTACAATTTAAATTATTATATGTGTTGCAGACCTCCTTAAATTTCCTTAAATGCAAGTATGAATTTGATAATTCTAAGCCATGAAAAGAAGGTAAAAGTTAAATAATGTCTGGCTTAAAATTAAAATGAGATGCATCGGGCGGAAAAATTATGCATGATGGTGCACTTGTTCTTGTGGGATTTATGTGGTCTCTAAGTGTTCTAGCATGATTATTCTCATTATTCTCATTATAAAGTGATTGATTATCTTCTTCGACCATATTTTCTGAAAATGATAAGGATACCCTACAAAGTCTGCCACTTGATGTATGTGACCACACTTTCATGCACGTGTAGAAATAGAATAAAAGGAAGAAGAAAACAAAAGAAAAAGAAAGAAAACAAAATAAAGACAAACAAAACAAAAAAAACAAAGTTATATACAAGAACAATGAAAAGAGAAAATAAAATAAATATTATAATTTATACAAAACTTACCTTCCTGGCAACGACGCCAAAAACTTGACACGATGAAGAGATTGACGTTTTCTCACAAGTGTAGGAGTGTCGAAGTAATAAATAACCCGGCAAGACCGGGATTGAACCACAAGGAGGTTAATTGTACAAATTATAAATGACAATAATACAACAACAATAACAATAACAATAACAAATAACAATAACAATAACAATAACAATAACAATAACAATAACAATAACAATAACAATAACAATAACAATAACAATAACAATAACAATAATAGTAGTAGTAGTAGTGGTAGTAGTAGTAGTAACAATAATAATAATAATAATAATAAAGAAAAAGAAGAATATGATGAGAACTTTAAAATGGAATATTAATGTAAGGATTAAACAATGATAATAACAAATGTCAAGGTTAGAGGATCCACTAATGGTATGTCAAACAAGTATAGTATAAACTTTTATTATTAAATTGGAAAGCACATACAAAGAAGGTTTCAATCGGATTATAGATTTTTAACATGATTATATTAGTCATCTTATTCGATTAATGCTAATACTTGTAAATCTTGTCAAGCATTAATGATTATAACTTATGTTACCAACAAATCAAGTTCCTTTCATAGCTCAAGTCTCGATTATACCATACAGTATGGGCTATGAAAGTGCCAAGCATTTATTGTACCAAGTGTTATACAATATAAATCAAGATTAGTCATTTAACAAGTAAAGTATTAAAAAGTAAACAAGATAACAAATACAAAACATGTTAGTATCAAACATTAAAGTCCATATTAAATTTACAGTATACTTATTCTTACACCATTAGTGTAACCTTTTCACCTTAACATAATAAAATTAGCTAGATATAATGAAAGAAAGAAAAATATATAAACAAAATAAGATAAAAGTTAGCTAAGTAAATGAAAAGAAATGAAAGGTATAAACTTGATATTAATGAAAGCAAAGAATAAACATTACAAAAAAAACAAAGAGAGAAACCAAGAGTATAATCTTGATCTGGAAACCAAAATGCCTAAATTTATGGCAAATGCCTCTTTTTATAGGCCAAAATTGAAAACTATTGATTTGATGACTAATTGATGAGTGGGTGGCTAACTCTTGACTTGGTGACAATCCTTATCTTCTCTTGTCTGCACAAAACGTCATTGATAACGTCAAAATTAGAACAACCTGAAAACATGAAAATTGTAGGAAATTATCTCAGCTTTCTTGTGTGAACAATTGAGCTCATTTCAACTTCTAGAACTCCAGATATGGGCAAAATACTAAATAATGCTCGGGTTGGAAGATAGATTTGGACTTCTTTGTTGTTACTACAATTAAGACTTGAAAATAGAATTTTTAGATCTTAGGCTCCATATGAAAGTTATAGGCCTATGTCTTACCTTTCCATCCATATAAAGTAGACCTAAATCTGAGATCTACAGTTTCAAATATGACCCAATTACCAAATAGTGTTCTGGTTTGGATTGCATCAACATCTCGTTTCTAAGTTTGGTCATCTCTTTGTCCTTCCAATTTCAGTTCTTAAATTCATCAATCAATCCTTTCATTTATGTGATAGGCCTGTATTTAAAATGAACATTTACCATAAATTAAAGGTATCTTATATTATTAGATATATTATTATAAAACATGCTTTAGTTAAGGAGTTATTGATACTTCAGGTGCAAAATGATGATATAAAACCTTGATAAAAATATACTTTTAAGTATGAATTAGTAACATTTTTACCTTTACATAATAAACTTAGCTAAACATAATGAAAGAAAGAAAAATAAATAAATAAAATAATAACATAAATAAGATAGGAGTTAACTAATTAAAGGAAAGGAAATGAAAGGCATAAACTTAATATTAATGAAAGCAAAGCATAAACATTACAAAAAATACAAAGAGAAAAAGCAAGAGCATGATCTTGATCTGGAAACTAAGATGCCTAAATGCTAGCAAATGCCTCCTTTTAAAGGCCAAAATTAGGAACTATTGATTTGATGACTAATTGATGAGTGGGTTACCAACTCTTAACTTAGTAACAATCCTTATCTTCTTTTGTCTACCCAAAACGTCATTGATAACTTTAAAATTGGAGCCACTTGAAAACATGAAAGTTATAGAAAATTATCTCAGCTTTCGTGTGTAAAAATATGAGATTATTTGAACATCTATAACTCGAGATATGAGCCAATCACTGAATAATGTTCGGGCTGGAGGACAGATTTAGACCTCTTTGTTGTTGCTCCAATTTGGACTTACAAATAGCATTTTTAGATCTTGGGCTCCATATAAAAGTTGTAGGCCTATATCTTACCTTTCCATCCATATAAAGTAGACCTAAATCTGAGATTTATAGCTCTAGATATGACCCAATTACTGAATAGTATTTCAGTTTGAATTGCACAAGCATCTCTTTTCTAAGTTTAGCCATCTCATTGTCCTTTCAATTTTAGTTCTTAAATTCATCAATCAATCCTTTCATTTATTAGATAAGCCTGTATTTAAAATAAATATTTATTATAAATTAAAGGTATCTTATATTATTAAATATGTTATTATAAAATATGCTTTAGTTAAGGAGTTATTGATACTTTAAGTGTAAAATGATGATATAAAACCTTGATAAAAAATACACTTTTAAGTACTAATCACTAGTGGTCCCTTTTGCAAATCACAGGTTTCTATAAAAAAAATTTCTCATTCAAAGATATATTTTATAATAAAGATATCAATAACCAATAAGTATTTCTTTTAGTTTTTTCTTAATATTTGAATTGTTACTGTTCAACCTATTTTCAGATTTTTAACTATATCTAGAGTTATAGAAGTCTATTTCAAGTGAGATTGGTCTCCTTGAAAAGCTAAGACATGAGGTTACAAGTTCTCTAAAGGAAAGAGAACCCAATTTTGTCTCTAAGATAGTCAAAATTGTTCATAAACAAACATTAAACTATTATTGTCCAACTATTACTACTTAATATTGAATTGTTATTATCCGACCTCTTCTTAAAGTTTTAACTATATCTAAAGTTATAAAATTTTATTTCAAGTGTGATTGATCTTATTGGAAAGCTAAGACATGAGGCTAAAAGTTCTTTGAAGGACATAGAACAAAGTTTTGCCTCTAACATAGTCAAAATTGCCCATCAACAAATATTGGACTATTACTGTCTTGATATTGAATTGTTACTATTTGACCTTTCCTCAGATTTTTAACTATATCTAGAGTTATAGAACTCTGTTTCAAGAGAGATTGATCTCATTGGAAAGTTAAGAGACGTGACTGCAACTTTTTTGAAGGAAGGAGAACTCAATTCTGCCTCTAAGATAATTAAAATTTCTTATTAACAAACATTGGACTATTATCGTTCAACTGTTACTGTTTTGATATTGAATTGTTACTAATCGATCTATTTTTAGATTTTTAACTATATCTACAATTATAGAACTTCATTTAAAGCATTATTAGTGATTAGTACTCAAAAGTGTATTTTTATCATGATTTTATATCATCATTTTGCACTTGAAGTATCAATAACTTCTTAATTAAATATCCATTTTAAATGCAGGCCTATCACATAAATGAAAGGATTGATTGATGACTTTAAGAACTTCAATTGCAAAGGTAAAGAGATGATCAAACTTAAAAAAGAGATGTCGATGCAATCCAAACCGGAACACTGTTCAGTAATTGGGTCATATCTGGAGCTATAGATCTCATATTTAGGTCTATTTTATATGAATAGAAAGGTAAGACATAGGCCTACAACTTTCATATGGAGCCCAAGATCTAAAAAGCCATTTTCAAGTCCAAATTGTTGCAACAACAAGGAAGCCCGAATCTGTCCTCCAGCCCGAGCACTATTAAGTATTTTGGCCATATCTGGAGTTCTAGAAGTCAAAATGAGCTGAATGTTTTACACAAGAAAGCTGAGACAATTTCCTAGAATTTTATATTTTCAAGTGGCTCTAATTTTGACGTCATCAATGATGTTTTGGGTAGACAAGAGAAGATAAGGATTGTCACCAAGTCAAGGGTTAGCTATCTACTCATCAATTAGTCATCAAATCAATAGTTATCAATTTTGGCCTATAAAAGGAGGCATTTGCCATGCATTTAGGCATCTTGGTGTCTAGATCAAGATCATGTTCTTGTTTTCTCTCTTTGTATTCTTTGTAGTGTTTATGCTTTGTTTTCATTAATATCAAGTTTATGCCTTTCATTTCCTTTCCTTTGCTTTGTTAACTCTTATCTTATTTATGTTCTTATTTTGTTTATCTATTTTTCTTTCTTTCATTATGTCTAGCTAAGTTAATTATGTCAAGGTGAAAAGGTTACACTAATGGTATAAGAATAAGTATGATATAAACTTAATATGGACTTTAATGTTTGATACTAACATGTTTTATATTTGTTATCTTGTTCACTCTTTAATACTTTGCTTGTTAAATGACTAATGTTGATTTATGTTGTATAACAATTGGTACAACAAATGCTTGAGACTTTCATGGCCCATACTGTGTGGTATAACCGAGACCTGAGCTATGAAAGGAACTTGATTTGTTGTTAACATAAGTTATAATCATGAATGCTTGATGAAATTTACAAGTATTAGTATTAATTAAATAAGATGACTAATGTAATCATGTTAAGAATCTATAATCAGATTGGAACCTCCTTTGTGTGTGGTTTCCAATTGAACAATAAGAGTTTATACTATACTTGTTTGACATACTATTTGTGGATCCTCTAACCTTGACATTGTTTGTTATTGTTGTTTAATCCTTACTTTAATTTTCCATTTTAAAGTGCTCATCAACTTTTCTTCTTTATTATTGTTATTGTTATTATTATTATTACTATAAGTACTACTACTACTACTAGTATTATTAGTATTATTATTGCTACTATTATTATTGTTATTGTTATTCTTGTTGTTGTTTATAATTCTTGTTTATAATTTATACAATTAACCTCCCTATGGTTTGACCCTGGTCTTGCCGGGTTATTTATTACTTTGACACTCCTGCACTTGGGAGAAGACATCAATCTTTTCGTCGTGTCAAGTTTTTGGCGTCATTGCCGGGGAGGTAAGTTTTGTATAAATTATAATATTTATTTTATTTTCTCTTTTCACTTTTGTTGTATATAACTTTGTTTATTTTCTCTTGTTTCTTCTTCTTTTGTTTTTTTTCATTTATTCTATTCCTTCACGTGCATGAGAGTGTGGTCACGTACA
>SRLM01001896.1:0-25263 GCA_015708895.1 Populus ilicifolia | reverse complement strand
TTATAATTTGTACAATAACCTCCCTGTGGTTCGACCTCGGTCTTTCCGAGTTATTTATTACTTCGACACTCCTGCACTTGGGAGAAGACATCAATCTCTTTGTCGTGTCAATGCACTTTGGGCTTATTGAATTGCTTATAAAACATCATTAGGTATGTCACCTTATAGACTAGTCTTTGTCATTTGCTTATGGAACTTGAACATAAAGCTTATTGGGCTATTAAAGCTTTCAATTCAAACCTTGATTATGTTAGTCACCTGCAAAAATTACAAATAAATGAGCTTAAAGAAATAAAAAATAATGCATATGAAAATTCAAGAATTCATAAAAGCAAGAATTAAAAAGTTTCATGACAAGAAAATACTGAGAAAAATGTTTAATGTTGGTAAAAAAGTCTTGCTTTATAATTCTAGACTCCATTTATTTCCTGGAAAACTAAGATCATGATGGAGCATCCATTTATTGTGAAACATATGTATCTATATGGGGCCTGTGTATTGAGAATTTAAAGAATAACAATGTTTTCAAAGTAAATGGACATCGTTTGAAAGTTTACTATGATAATTTTTCAATTAAAAATGACTCTATTCAATTGGTTGATCTTGGATATAAAGATTGATTTTTTTTTCTCATATTGTTTTTATATTTTTTTCTGTGATTTTTGTTTTGCAAGTTTCTCTCACCTTAGTCAAATGACAGATAACGGTACTCTGTGACTTAAGTTGGTTCTTTCAGTTTCCTATAATAACTGATATCTGTGTATATATTTGTGTAATTCTTTGCTCTTTTCCCTTTCTTTGAATCTCTTCTCTAATTGTCATTTGAAAATGGGCATTACTTTTGAAAAATTATAAAAGTATTTTTCCACTCTACCTTAAAATGCGATTAATAAAATTTATCGTGCTAGATATGCAAGATTGAGATTGTTAATAAACCATGGAATTCCTAAAGATATTTGCTGGCTGATTGAAGCAAAGGTGCGATTATCAGATGAGTCCTTTAATTCCTTGATTTCACATATGCCTGGAAGAGGTAAAAGCATTTTTGTAAAAAAAATCGAGCAAAACGATTAAAAGTTTGTCACAAATGTGCCAGATGGACTTCTCTATCATAGATGTGCCAGATGAACTTGTAATGCATAATGTCGTTCTTTAGGAATCATATCTATAAATTGTAAAAATAAAATACAATTCATTAAGGATGACCTGAGTAAGAAGTTTTTAGATAATCTTCTATTAATTCTTGAAACGCATCCTAGTGGAGATGTGCATCATGTAATTTATGATTTATGGCCTCATTTTTATAAAGAATATGATCAACTTGGTCCTGAAAATCTGACTAAAAAAAATCATGTTTGTTAGTTTTTAAGAAAACTGCATAGAAAGCTTATCCCCTACCCATAGAGGACGTTGAATCCGTTTATGGATGTAAAACCAAGGGAAGATATGAACACAATTACAACTACGATTTGAGTTTTAGTTTGTAAAAGTTTATGTCTTTTGGTTTTATTAATAGCATAATATTTGTGTTTTTTTTCTTATATTTATTTAAGTGTGTTTTAGATTTGTCAATAGTCACTATTTCAAGTGATATCTACTATACTCTATCTTTCTACCTTAAAATATTGAGGGCAATATTTAATTTGTTTTGGGGGGGGGGGAAGGGTAGTAGTTTATATTATTAAAAAAATTAATTAATTATGTTTTCTATTTCATAAACCATTTGCAAAACTGCTGTTACTAAAATGGTAGAGTAAAGTACTTTTGTTAAAGTGACTTTTGAGATACATCTTAGTAAACATGCTTAACAAGGTCTATCAGAATACTTCTTGAAATATTTAGGTTTACAACCTCTTACAATGTTATCACTCAATTATGCTAATATACACATTTAACAAGAATTCTCAAATCTTTATTTTTTTCACACACACACTTTAAAATATGATTGTGGATTCCATATTGGATTATCACATTATTTATGTTTTTTTTTTTGTTAAAAGTAACAATGACACGACTAGAAGATTGATATCTTCTCCCAAGTGCAGGACTTTCAAAGTAATAAATAACTCTGCAAGACTGGGATCGAACCATATAAAGGTTAATTGTACAAATTATAAACAACAACAATAACAACAACAATAATAGTAGTAATACTAATACTAATACTAATACTAATACTAATATTATTATTATTATTCATAGTAACAATAGTAGTGGTGGTGGTGGTGGTGGTAGTAGTAGTAGTAGTAATAATAATAATAATAATAATAATAATAATAGAAGAAGAAAAAGAAGAAGAAGAAGTCGATGAGAACTTTAAGATGGAATATCAATATAAGGATAAAATAATGATAGCAACAAATATCAATGTTAGAGTGTTTACTAATGGTGTGTCAAATATATACAATATAAACTCTTATTATTCAATTAGAACCAAACACAAAGGAGGTTCCAATCAGATTGTAAATTGTTAACATGATTACATTAGTTATTTTATTGGATTAATGCTAATACTTATAAATATTGTTAGGCATACATGATTATAACTTACGTTAACAACAAATTAAATTCCTTTCATAGCATAGGTGCAGGTTATACCATGTGGTTGGGCCATGAAAGTGCCAAATATTTGTTGTACTAAGTGTTATACAACATAAATCTAGACTAGTTATTTAACAAACAAAATATTAAAGGATGAACAAGATAACAAATATAAAAGATGTTAGTATCAAACATTAAAGTTCACATTAAGTTTACACTATACTTATTCTTACACCATTAATGTAACCTTTTCACTTTGACATAATAAACTTAATTAAACATAATGAAAGAAAGAAAAATAAATAAACAAAATAAGAACATAAATAAGATAAAAGTTAACTAAGTAAAGGAAAGAAATAAAAAGCATAAACTTGATAATAATAAAAGCAAAATATAAGCATACAAAAACAGAAAGTAAGAGCATGATTTTGATCTGGAAACCAAGATGCCTAAATGCATGACAAATGACGCCTTTTATGGGTCAAAATTGAAAACTATTGATTTGATGACTAATTGATGAGTGGGTGGCCAGCTCTTGACTTGGTCACAATCCTTATCTTCTCTTGTCTACCCAAAACGTCATTGATAAAGTCATAATTGAAACCACTTGAAATATGAAATTTGTAGAAAATTATCTCTACTTTCCAAAAAAATTATTTTACAAGTCCAGATATGGACCAAACACTGAACAATGTTCGGACTCTAGGACATATTCAGACTTTTTTATTGTTGCTGTAATTTGAACTTGAAAATAACCTTTTTAAATCTTGAGCTCAATAAAAGTTGCAGGCCTATGTCTTACCTTTCCATCCATATATAGTAGACCTAAATATGAGATCTACAACTCTTGATATGAGCCAGTTACAAAATAGTGTTCCTGTTTGAACTGCATTAGCATCTTTTTTCTAACTTTTAGCTATCTTTTTGTGTTCAATTTCAGTTTCTAAACTCATTAATCAATTTTTTTTATTATATGATAGGCTTTATTTAAAATAAACATTTATCACAAGTTAAAGGTATCTTATATTATTGATATATTATTATAAAACATATTTTAGTTAAAAAGTTATTGATATTTCAAATACAAAATGATGATATAAAAACCTTGATAAAAATACATTTTTAAGTACTAATCACACCCCTCCAACTAGCTTATTACTAGTCCCCAGTAATCAAAGTGTTAAAATAGAAAAATAATTTGCAAATTCCATAAAGTAAGATATTCATCATTCAACTTCCATTAATTTATCTAGATAAACAAACTCTCATTAAATTTATATATCTACTCAATATCTCTTAAACAAGATATCAATAAACCTTTCTTTTGTGCTCAATATATCAACACATAGTTATATGACTTTATTTAGAAGAAAACAATTTTTTTTTCTAATGTTTAAGGTTAACTTTCTTGGATTGAGATTTTTTTCTTTTTTATTTTTTTAAATATATACATGTAACATAAAACACAATGCATCTTTAACTCATGTAACGAGCTTTTAACTAATGGTTTCTAGACTAGTTGGTCTTAGGGCATTAGGTATTGAGACACCCCTACGAGTTTAGTAACTCGGGTTGTAGATACTGATATACAGATAGTGCAATGTTTGATTCTTTTACGCTTTTCTTCTCAACTCATATAACAAGCATTGGGCCAATAGCTTTTAAGTCAATTGACTTTAGGGTATTAGGTGTTAAAACAACCATTTCGAGTTTAATTACTTAGGTTAAGAAGGCTAGAAAACTAAACTTATTTATGTTTTTATTATCATTAACGTTTTTTGCTTTTTTTTTTAAATTATATACTATCCCTTTACCTTAGTTGTTACTTTTAACAAAAGAACATAAATAATGTAATAATCTAATCTGCAACCAACAATTATATGCTAAAGTGTGTGTGTAAAAATAAAGGTTTAAGAATACTTGTTAACAGAGTATATAAGCATAATCAGGTGATAATAATGTGAGAGTTTGTAAACCTAAATATTTCAAGAAGTATAATGATAGACCTTGTTATGAATATTGCAAATAACCATTGAAAAATATTCACCAAGATATGTCTCGAGAGTCAATAAAATTCCTCCTTACTTTGCCATTTTAGTAACAATAATTTTACAAATGGTTTATGAAATAGAAAACAGAGTTAATTTTTTTATTTTTGATATGAACTACTAGCCTCTCTTCTCAATCAAAACAAGTCATTGTCCTCAATGTTCTAAGATAAAAAGATAGAGTATAGAAGACATCACTTAAAACAACGACTACTAATAAATCTTAAATACACTTAAATAAATATAAAAAATAACAAAAAAAATATTATGCTATTCATAAAACAAAAGGACATATTTTTTTATAAACTAAGACTCAAATCATAGTTGTTATTGTGACTCACATCTTTTTATGGTTTTACATCCAAGAATGGTTTAAACACCTTCTATGGGTTGGGGATAAGCTTTCCATCTAGTTTTCTTAAAAACTGATGATTAGTGCTTAAAAGTTCATTTTTATCAAGGTTTTATATCATCATTTTGCACTTGAAGTATCAATAACTCCTTAAGTAAAACATGTTTTATGCTAATATATCTAATAATATATGATACCTTTAATTTATGGTAAATATTCATTTTAAATGTAGGCCTATCACAAAAATAAAAGGATTGATTTATGAGTTTAAGAACTAAAATTAAAAGAACAAAGAGATGGCCAAACTTAGAAAAAAGATGTTGGTGTAGTCCAAACCAGAACATTGTTCGGTAATTGAGTCATATATGGAGTTGTTGATCTCAGATTTAAGTCTACTTTATATGGATAGAAAGGTAAGACAAAGGCCTATAACTTTCATATAGAGCCTAAGATTTAATAAGGCCCTTTTCAAGTCTAAATTATAACAACAAGAAAGAAGTCAGAATCTGTCTTGTAGCCTGAATATTATTTAGTATTTAACCTATATCTAGAGTTCTAAAAGTTCAAATAACCTCCATTATTTTTTTCCTGGAAATATAAGACAATTTTCTACAACTTTCATATTTCAAGTGGTTCCAATTCTGACGTTATCAATAATGTTTTGGGTAGACAAGAGAAGATAAGTATTATCACCAAGTATTATCCAATTCTTACCTTTCTATCCATATAAAGCAGGCCTAAATCTAAGATCTATAGCTCTAAATATGACCCAATTACCAAATAGTGTTCTGGTTTGGATTGCACCGACATCTTTTTTCTAACTTTGGCCATTTCTTTATCCTTTTAATTTCAATTCTTAAAGTCATTAATCAATCCTTTCATTTATGTGATAGACCTACATTTAAAATAAATATTTACCACAAATTAAAGGTATCTTATATTATTAGATATATTATTATAAAGCACGCTTTAGTTAAGGAGTTATTGATACTTCAAGTGCAAAATGATGATATAAAACCTTGATAAAAATACACTTTTAAGCATCAATCATTATTCTCATAAAGAAATCATAGATGAAAAAAGCATAAAAAATGTTGATGCGAATTTTTTGTCAAGAGTGACAACAAATTCAACATCTAACATCACACCAATCGATAATTACTTTCCTAACGAATCCTTACTTTCTTTTAGTTTAATGCCTTGGTATGATAAAAATATTAATTTTCTTGCTTCAAGAGATTTGCCAGCTGATTGGAGTACCCAAGATAAAAAAAAATTTTGAACGAAGTGAAGAACTTTTATTAGAATGACTCTAACTTATTCAAATATTGTCCCGATTAAATATTTCAAAGATGCATTCCTGACAATGAGGTAAGTAGTGTTATTCAACTTTGTCATTCTAAAGCATGTGGAAGTTATTTCTTGTCAAAAAAGATAGTTGCAAAAATCTTTCAAAATGGATTTTATTGGCTCACTATATTCAAGGATACGTATGCATTCTGCAAAACTTGTAAAAATTATTAAAAAGTTCATACTGGTAAAAAAGTATTGTTTTATAATTCTCCACTCGATTTATTCCCTAGAGAGCTAAGATTAAGATGGGGCAATCCATTTAATGAGAAACATGTATATCCTTATGAGGCCTTTGATATCAAGAATCCAAAGAATGACAATGTTTTTAAGGTAAATGGACATCGTTTGAAAGTTTACTTTGATAATTTTCCTAGTATAAATGAATCAACTAGTTTGAATGATCTTGTAAATAAAGGTTAATTATTTTTTTTTTCTCACATTGCTTTTGTGTTTCTTTTTGTGACTCTTGGTTTGCCAGTCTCTCTGACCCTAGTTAAATGGCAGACAACGGTACTCCGTGACTCTTAAGTTGGTTCTTTCAATTTTTCATGATAATTGATATCTGTGTATATATTTGTTCAATTTCTTGTTCTTTCTCTTCTCTTTGCATCTGTTTTCCACTTCTCATCATAAAAAATGGACACTACTCTTAAAAAATTGAAAAAGTATTTTCTCATTTTGCCTCAAAATGCAATTATAAAAATTTATCAAGCTAAGTGTGCAATATTAAGGTTGTTAATGAACCATGAAATTTCTGAAGAAATTCGCTGGTTAATTGAAGCAAAGGTCTGATTATCAGGTGAGTCTTCCAATTCTTTCATTTCACACATGCTTAGAACAAATAAAAACACTTTTGCAAAGAAACGTCATGCAAAATGACTAAAAGTCTGTCATTGATGTGCTAGATGAACTTGTAATGCATAATGTCGTTCTTTAATAATGATATCTGTACATTGTGAAGATAAAAATACTATTCATTAAGGATGGTCTAAGGAAAGAGTCTTTATATAATCTTCTATTGACTCTTGAGACGCATCCTAGTGAAGATGTGTATTGTGTAATTCATATTTATGGCCACTATTCCATAAAAAACATACTCGATATAGTCTTGAGAATTTGACTAAAAAAGACCTTGTTTGCTGATTTTTAATAAAACTAGATGGGAAGCCTATCCCCAACCCATAGAAGGCGTTCAAGCCATTCTTAGAAGTGAAACTAAAGGAAGATGTGAGCCACAATCACAACTGTAATTTGAGTCTTAGTTTGTAAAATCTTGTGTCTTTTAGTTTTATTAATAACATAATATTTTTTTTTGTTCTTTCTTATATTTGTTTAAGTGTGTTTCAGGTTTGTTAGTGTCTGGTATTTCAAGTAATGCCTTCGATACTCTATCTTTCTATCTTAGAACATTGAGAATAATGTCTTCTTTTGGTTAGGGGAAGAGGGTAATAGTTGACCAAAAAATTAACTAACTATATTTTTTATTTATAAAGCATATACAAAATTATTGCTAATAAGATGACAGAGGAAATGAGCTTTTTTGTCAAAGTGACTCTTGAGATGCATCTTAATAACCATTCTTAACAAGTTCTATCATAATGCTTCTTGAAATATTCAAGTTTACAAACTCTTATATTATTATCACTTAATTATGCTCATTTAACATGTATTCTTAAACCTTAATTTTCACATACACACTTTTACAGATGATTGTGGGTTGCACATTGGATTATTACATTATTTATGTTCTTTTGTTAAAGGTAACAATTAAGAAAAAACGATAGTATATAATTTGAAAAAAAATAAAAATAAAAATAAAAAAGAGCAAAAAATTATGACAATAAAAATATAGACAAGTTTGGTTTCACAGCCTCTTTAACCTAAGCAATTAAGCTTGAAAGGGTGTTTTAACACCTAATACCCTAAAGTTAACTAACTTGGGAGCTATTGGCCCAACACTTGTTGCATGGGTTGAAGAGAAAAGCTTAAGGAAATTAAATATTACATTATCTACGTATTAGTATCGGTAACCCGAGTTACTAAGTTCATATGGGTGTCTCAACACCTAATAGCCTAAGACGAACTGGTGTAGGAGTCATTAGCTGAAAGCTTGTTACATGGGTTAAAGATGCATGGTGTTTTAAGTTATATGTATATATATTAAATAATAATAATAATAATCTCAACCCAAAGAAGTTAATCTTAAACATTAGAATAAAAAAATTGTTTTCTTCTAAGAAAGCCTTATAACTATGTGTTGATATATTTAGCACAAGAGAAAGGTTTATTAACATCTTATTGATGAGGTATTGAGCTGATAAATAAGTTTAATGAGAGTTTATTTATATAGATAGATTAATAGAAGTTGAATAATGAATACCTTACCTTGTGGAATTTACAAATTATTCTTCTAATGCTTTGATTACTAGAGACTAGTAATAAGCTGGTTAGGGGGTGTGATTAGTACTTAAAAGTGTATTTTTATCAAGATTTTATATCATTATTTTGCAATTGAAGTATTAACAACTCCTTAACTAAAGCATGTTTTATACTAACATATCTAATAATATAAGATACCTTAAATTTATGACAAATATTTATTTTAAATGTAGGCCTATCACATAAATGAAAGGATTGATTGGTGAGTTTAAGAACTGAAATTAAAAAGACAAAGAGATGGCCAAACTTAGAAAAGAGATGTTGGTGTAGTCCAAACTAGAACACTGTTCGGTAATTGGGTCATCTTTGGAGATGTAGATATCAGATTTAGGTCTACTTTATATGGATGGAAAGGCAAGGCATAAGCCTATAACTTTCATATGGAGCTCAAGATTTAATAAGGCCATTTTCAAGTCCAAATTGTAGCAACAAGAAAAAAGTTTGAATCTGTCCTCCAACCCAAACACTGTTTAGTGTTTAGCCTATTTCTAGAGTTTTAGAAGTCCAAATGACCTCTATTGTTTTTATCCTGGAAATATAAGACAATTTTCTACAACTTCCATGTTTTTAAGTGGTTTCAATTCAGACGTTATCAATGATGTTTTGGGCAAATAAGAGAAGATAAGGATTGTCACCAAGTCAAGAGTTGGCCACACACTCATCAATTAGTCATTAAATCAATAGTTCTCAATTTTGGCCTACAAAAGGAGATATTTATCATGCATTTAGATATTTTGGTCTCTAGATCAAGATCATGCTTTGATGTTCTCTCTTTGTATTTTTTTTGTATTTTTAAGTTTTATTTTCATTAATATCAAGTTTATGCCTTTCATTTCCTTTTCTTTACTTAGTTAACTTTTATCTTATTTATGTTTTTATTTTATTTATTTATTTTTCTTTCTTTCATTATGTTTAGTTAAGTTTATTATGTCAAGTTGAAAAGGTTACACCAATGATGTAAGAATAAGTATAGTGTAAACTCAATATGGACTTTAATGTTTGATACTAACATGTTTTATATTTGTTATATTGTTCACTCTTTAATACTTTGCTTGTTAAATGACTAATCTAGATTTATGTTGTATAACACTTAGCACAACAAATGCTTAACACTTTCATAATCCAATCATATGGTATAAACTACACCTGTACTATGAATGGAACTTGATTTGTTGTTAACATAAGTTATAAGTATGAATGCCTGACAATATTTACAAGTATTAGCATTATTCAAATAAGATAATTAATGTAATCATGTTACAATTTATAATCTAATTGGAACCTTCTTTGTGTGTGGTTTCCAATTGAATAATAAGAGTTTATACTATACTTATTTGACATACTATTAATGGATCCTCTAACCTTGACATTTGTTGTTATCACTGTTTAATCCTTACATTAATCTTCTATCTCAAAGTTCTCATCAACTTCTTCTTCTTCTTCTTTACTACTACTACTACTACTATTATTACTACTATTAATATGACTATTAATATTATTACTATTACTATTATTAGTAGTATTATTACTATTGTTATCTATAATTTATACAATTAACCTCCTCATGGTTCGACCTCAGTCTTGTAGGGTTATTTATTATTTCAATACTCTTGCACTTTAGAGAAGATATCAATTTTCTGGTCGTGTTGACTGATAAATAGGTTTTTTCTAGTTGGATTTCTAAGACTAAATCGATCATGTTTTTTATGAAAATAGAACCATAAATCATGAATTGTACAATGCACATCTCCACTAAGATGTGTCTCAAGAGTTAATAAAAGATTATCTAAAGACTCTTTACTCAGGTTATCCTTAATGAATTGTATTTTATCTTCATGGTTTATAGATACCATTTCTAAAAAACAACATTGTGCTTTACAAGTCCATCTGACACATCAATGATAGACTTTTAGTCTTTTTGCACGATGTTTTTTTGCAAAAGTACTTTTACCTGTCCCAAGCACGTATGATATAAAAGAATCAAAAGACTTACATGATAATCAAACCTTTGCTTTAATTAGCTAGCGAATCTCTTTAGAAATTCCATGGTTCATTAATAAACTCAATCTTGTACACCTAGTTGGGTAAATATTTGTAATCGTATTTTGAAGCAAAGTAGGAAAATACTTTTTTAATTTTTTAAGAGTGGTATCCATTTTTTAAGATAAAAAGTGGAAAAGAGGTGCAAAGAAAAGAGAAGGAACAAGGAATTGAACAAATATATACACAAATATCAATTATCATGGGAAACTGAAAGAATAGACTTAAAAGTCATAGAGTACCATTATCCTCCATTTAACCGGGATGAGAGAGACTAACAAACCAAGTGTCACATAAAAAAAAACACAAAACCAATGTGAGATAAACAAAATAATCAGTTGTTATCTACAGGATCATTTAATCTAATGGATTCATTTTCACTAGGAAATTATCGAAGTAAGCTTTCATACGATGTCCATTTACCTTAAAAGCATTGTCATTCTTTGGATTCTCAATATCAAAGGCCCCATAAGGATACATATATTTCTCAATAAATAAACTGCTCAATCTTGATCTTAACTTTCAAAGAAATAAATGGAGTCGAGAATTATAAAGCAAAATTTTTTGACCAATATCACCTTTTTGATAATTTTCACAAGTTTTGCAAAATGCATGCTATGTCCTTAAACATCGTGGGACAATAAAATCCACATTGCAAGATTTTTTCAATCATCTTTTTTGACGAGAAATGACTCTTATATGCCTTAGAATGATAAAATTTAATGACACTACTTACCTCATTTTCAGGTATGCATCTTTAAAATATTTGATCGAGATAATATTTGACTAAGCAAGGGTCATCCCAATAAAACGTTCTTCACTTCATTTAAAAACTTACTTTTTTCTTCGATACTCCTATGAGATGGAAAATCATCTAAAGAAAGAAAATTGACAAAATTAGCAAACTAAGGCATTGATCTAAGAGAAAGTAAAGATTTATCAGAAAAGTAATCATCAATTGGAGTAATGTTGGATGTTGAATCTATTATCAATTTTGACAAATGATTCGCGATAATATTTTTCATGCCTTTTTTTGTCCTCGATTTCTTCTTGTTTGAAAGTTTCAAAGATTTTAGAATCGTGATTAACTTCTCTTTGTGTGGTCATGGCATGAGAAAATGGAAGTACTGGTAGGGAATCAATCTTTTCTTTACAATGTTCAGGTTTAACCCCTTCCTTATCCTTAGAGACTGACTCATCATCTTTCTTATAAGGTTTAAGAATTGGTTTTTCAATAACCTTACTACTATGGAGAGTAATGATTAATTGAACTTGATCCATGTGTTAGCTTTCGGAGCTGCTTGCACTTGCATTGTATTACCCCTTGGGATTGTGGTGTGTTTGAGATGGAAACTGACCTTTCTTTTGAAAACTGAGAGTAGATGTGAATTTTGCAAGAGTATCTTTAAAATCTATTATGCTTTGAGCAAGTTGAGTGTTGATTGTCTCTTACTTTTCAGTGAATGCATACAAAGTTTCCTCAAGATTTCTTTTAGGAGGTGGAGCATAAGGAGGTGCATATCTATATGAATTTTAAAAATTATGGTGTGCTTGAAATGGTGACTGTGAAGTTTATGCATCACTCTTCCAACTAAAATTTGGGTGATTTCTCCATTCACTGTTATATGTTTGCAAGTATAGGTTATGATTGGATCTTTGAAAACTATTTAAAGCATGAGCTTGTGCATGGAGACATTCCTTAAAAGAAGGCAATGTTGCATAGTCACTAGTTGAATATTCATTGGTTTCACATATTTATCATACAATATCTTAAATAAATTTTAATTGACCATTCTGTTTTAATTATAGTGCTTTGACTTTTCTAGCTAAAGATGCAAACTTGGCTTGGAGGTCATGATCTTCCCTAAGGTTGTACATACATCCACTAGATGTATGAGATTAAGTTTTACCTGGTGCCTCATAAGTACCTACAGTGTCCTAATTTTGAGCATTTTCAATTAACAAGTCTAAACACTCCATTACTTTATCAAGATCTTTATCTTTAAAAGATCTATTGCACATCAATTCCACTATTTACCTATCTTTAGGTGTTAACCTTTCATAAAAATGTGAAACCAATCTCCATATTTCAAATATATGATGAGGGTAAGTATTAAACAAGTCTCGATATCTATCCTAACTTTGGTAAAATGTTTCTCTTGGTTTTTGAGTAAAAATGGTGATTTGTCTTTTGAAATAGTTTGTTTTATGAGAAGAAAAAAACTTCTTTAAAAAGTATTATTACATTTCATCGTAAGCACGAATAGATCTTAGTCTCAAATTTTATAGCCATGTTTTAGCTTTGTCTTTTAGTGAAAAAGAAAAAATCTTTAATCTAATGGTGTTCATGCTACAATTTGAGTCATTATACGTGTTGCAAACATCCTCAAATTCCCTTAAATACAAATATAGATTTTCTAAATCTAAGCCATGAAAAGAAGGTAAAAGTTGAATAATGTCTCGTATAAAATTAAAATAGGATGCATTAGGGGGGGAAACTATGCATGATGGTGCACTTGTTCTTATGAGATTCATGTGGTCTCTAAGTATTCTAACACGATTATTCTCATTATTCTTATTATGAAACGATTGGTTATCTTCTTCGGCTATATTTTTTGAAAATGATGAGGATACTCTACCAAGTCTACCACTTAATATACGTGACCACACTTTTATGCACGTGTAGGAATAGAATAAAAAGGAAGAAGAAACCAAAAGAAAAGAAACAAAGTTATATACAAGACAAGTGACAAGAGAAAATAAAATAAATACTATAATTTATACAAGAATTTACCTCCCCGGCAACGACGTTGAAAACATGACATGACCAAGAAATTGATGTCTTCTCCCAAATACAAGAGTGTTGAAGTAATAACTAACCCGATAAGACCAGGATTTAATTACAGGGAGGTTAATTGTATAAATTATAAATAAGAATAATACAACAACAACAACAACAGTAATAGTAATAATACTAATAGTAGTAGTAATAATAATAGTGGTGGTAGTGGTAGTGGTAGTGGTAGTAGTAGTAATAGAAGAAGATCAAGAAGAAGTTAATGAGAACTTTGACATGGAAGATCAATGTGAGGATTAAACAGTGATAATAACAAATATCAAGGTTAGAGGATCTACTAATAGCATTTCAAATAAGTATAAAATAAACTCTTATTATTCAATTGGAAACTACTCATAAAAGAGGTTCCGATCAGATTATAAATTGTTAGCATGATTATATTAGTTATCTTATTTGAATAATGCTAATATTTGTAAATATTGTTAGGTATTCATGATTATAGCTTGCATTAACAACAAATCAAGTTCCTTTTATAGCACATGTATTGGTTATATCATATAGTTAGGCTATGAAAATGTCAAGTATTTGTTGTATCAAGTGTTATTAACCATTTAATAAGCAAGATATTAAAAGTGAATAAGATAACAAATACAAAGCATGCTAGTATCAAATATTAAAGTTCATATTGAGTTTACACTATACTTATTCTTACATCATTAGTGTAACATTTTCACCTTGACATAATAAACCTAGCTAAACCTAATGAAAGAGAGAAACATTAATAGATAAGATAAGAACATAAATAAGATAAAAGTTAACTAAGTAAAGGAAAAGAAATTAAAGGCATAAACAAGATATTAATGAAAGTAAAAATTAAGCATTACAAAAATACAAAGAGAGAAAGCAAGAGCATAATCTTGATCTGAAAACTAAGATGCTTAAATGCATGGCAAGTGCATCCTTTTATATGCCAAAATTGAAAACTATTGATTTGATGACTAATTGATGAGTGGGTGATCAACTCTTAACTTTGTGACAATCCTTATCTTCTTATTTGTCAAAAATATCATTGATAACATGAAAATTTAAACCAACCTTACCCATTAAAGTTTTAGGAAATTGTCCTAGCTTTCCAGGAAAAAAATTGAAATCATTTGGACTTCTAAAACTTGAAAATAGGTTGAACACTTAATAGTGTCTGAGCCGCAAGATAAATTCGGATTTCTATGTTGTTGCTAAGATTGAGACTTCCAAATAGTAGAATTAAGTCTTGCCTTTCCATGAAAGTTTTAAGCATATATCTTAGCTTTTCATTTATATAAAGCAAACATAAATCTGAGATTTACAACTCAAAATATGACCCAATTACCGAATAGTATTCCAGTTTGGACTGCACCAACATATCTTTTTTAAGTTTGGTCATCTCTTTGTCCTTTCAATTTCAATACCTCAACTCATCAATCAATCCTTTCAATTATGTGATAGGCCTGCATTTAGGATGAACATTTTCCATAAATTAAAGGTATCTTATAGTATCAGAATTGTATTATAAAATATGTTTTACTTAAGAAATTATTAATGTTTTAAATGCAACATAATAATATAAAATCTTGATAAAAATATACTATTAAGTACTAATCAGTAGAGGAAGTGAAGTAATCAAAAGCAATTAGGAAAAAACATATGAAACACATTAATATATTAAAAACAAGATTATAGTTTGTGAGGAAAAATACTATGGTTTGTAGTGTTTTGTTTTATTTATTTTATTTATTTTCATTATTGTTTTTTCAATTTCATCATTTATTGTTGTGGTGATTAAGATTTGGGGTTAATAATTTATTTTGACCTTTTTTTTATATACATAGTGTGAAAAAAAAATCTCAATAATGAGTTGATGCTTGATTTTTATATATAAAATAATCAATTTTATTGTTTGAAAAAGAAAGGACCAAAATTGGAAAACAAAATGGTAGGTCTTTCTTTTAAAAAACAAATGTGGTATGAACTCTGAACCTCTTTCTTTTCTTTTTCTTTTTGTTTTCTTTTGTTTTTTTTTTGTTTTTAGTCATCAAATTTTTCTTCTTTTCAATTTGACCATTTTTTTTTGTTTTATTGTGATTTGTGGATGATAATTTGTTTCAACTTATTTTTATAAGGTTGCGTTTTATAGTGATTCGTGGGTGATAATTTGTTTCAACTTACTCTTATAAGGTTATTTGTTTTAACTTATTTTTATAAGGTTATCTCAATTATAAAAAAAAAACTAACCTTGTTATTGAATTAGTGCTAGATAAATTGAAAGAGAAAAACTATCAGAAATTTTTTTGGTAAAAAAAAAGTTATGTCAATGCCTTTGTGCCTTGAGATTTTATCAAATTTTCTTTTTGGTCCCTTTAGTTTGATGAGCAAATCATTTAGTTTAAAACTTTAATTTGTTAATATTTTAATCTAGAGAGAGGGGAGAGTTACCGGATTATATGATAAAGTTAACAAACATGCTATTTTTAAGTGCAAAACTTATTTTTGGTATTAATGGATTCCATTTGAGAAATGAAGTTTTATTTAGATATTTTTTTTGTTATTAAAAAATAGATCAAGCCTAAAGAAAAAAAATCTTTATTCAAGTTAGTTTTTTGATTTTTAACTGATTAAATGTAAATTTAATATAATTAGTGGTTTTATTGAGATTTTTATGGTGTTTCCTTAGTGTTTTTAGTACAAATATTAGGTGAAAATGAATTTTTTAAAGCTTACAAATTAACATTCTAACCTTTTAGATATTTAAGATTATCAAATTTTAAAAAATAAATAACATATCTAGAATAATATAAAAAAACCATATGATACACATGTCTAAATTGATAGGCCTCAATCCATAAGCTTTTATATGGTTCAAGGTCCAGTACATTATGGCAACCAAACGTTTTTTAAAAATATTAATTTTTTAAAATATAATTAATTTAAAATATTATATATTATTTTTAAAATTAATTAAGGTTATATTTTAAATATTATTTTATTAAATTTTATTAAATTTTTGTTTTGTTTTCTAATAAAATAATTGAGATCCATTATTTAGAAGGCGTTTATTTTTTAAAATTGATTAGACATGGATTTAAATTATAAAATTTGTGAAGAACACGTTTTGAAGTAATAATTAAAATTTTTGATGCCGCTGGATAACATGTTAGAAATGTACAAATATTTTTTTATGTTAAAAAGTGTTTTGGTGGGACTCATGTATAGCATGAGATAATTGTCATGTAAGCAACTAAGCAATTGCCATTATATAATATATTAAAATATGTAAGCAACTAAGCAATTGTCATTATATAATATATTAAAATGAAATGGGTAAAACATTGTAGGAATGATAATTTTTATTTATTTTTTAATTGTTGTGGTATTGTAGCAGTGCTAAAATCATCTTCATTATCATCATATATATATATATATATATAGTAGAGAATATGATAATAATGCAAAATTTGCAAGTATTTTTTAATTTTCACTATAGCAGTGGCAATATATAATTTTTTATTTTTTTTACTTAAGCGGATACTATAGCATAGGCAGTTTTTATTTTTATTTTTTTTGAAAAAGAATTGTTTGGGTTTTTTTTCTTTACACTTGAAATGTTTATTATTTTATTAGTCTATTTATCACCATTGTTTTTTGTTTTTATCTTTACTTTTTATAATATTTTTTTATAAAAAAAGTTCTTCTTCCGTTTTCCTTAAACTTTGTTTTAGAAAACAATTATTATTTTTTATTCTTAACACTTGAAATATTTATCATTCTATATATATAAATATCCCTTCTCTATAATTTTTTAGATTATATATTTAGCTTTTCTTTTTAAATAACAGTTGTTTATTAATTGTTTTGTATGTAATTAATATTTTAAATAAATTATTCTAATTCATCTATACCTTTTTATGCTTTATATAAATAAAAATTATTTTTCAAAATAAAAATTGTTTATTCTTGATATCAAACACTTATTTTTAAGATAATATATATACACATTAAAATAAAAATAATTAGGGTTAAATAACATATTTTTATAGGAATGATGATCTTTTTAGTTTAGAATTTTATTGTCATTAACAACCATTTTTTAATCTATCCGTTAATATATTTTAAGTTTTATTTTATTTTACATAAATAATATTTTATATGATAAAATAAAATGACTCAAAATAGTCATATTTTTCTATTATTTTTTAAATTAATTTGAGATCTTACATATTTTTATTTACATATATAATCCTTGTTTAATTTTATTATATATATACATCAATTTTTCTATTCATATTTATATTTTTTTAATTAATGTTAAGAAATACATTACCAATACCTATATATTTATTTTTTTACATTAAAAAAAAACGAGTTGAATAAATATATTAATATTTTTTATTAGTACAAATAATTTTTAATTAAATAAATGCATAAGTTAGGACTTTTTTAGTCAAACGATGCACTAAAAAATCCTATATATTTTTCTTTTCTTTAAAAAAATTATTTGACCGCAAATGGCCGCAGTTATCTCATTTACAACCTAAAATGCAGTGGACATTCTTCAAGTGCGTTTAGTATCTCATTTGGACGCAATTTTTTAATTGCGTGACCCATACAAGAATAAAAATAAAAAATAAAATGAAATGCATGATTGAAACATGAGCTTGAAATGCATGCCTACCAAAGAAAAAAAGGTGGTTTTTATTCTTTAATACAGGAACAAGTTGAAATGCATAACTGCAAAATGAATTCTTTAAGACAGAAACAAGTTGAAATGCATAATTGCAACATGAGCTTCCTAGAACAATGAAAGACAGCCATGGGACAAGGAGCATGATTAAAGGACTCTGAGCTGTACAAGGAAAGCTGCACAAGATCCAAGAAGAGTAACTGAGGACCCTCGACTCTTTGTAGATCAAGCAAGTATTTTTCCTCGCAAGTTTTGTAAAGCTGTCAAAACAATGAATGTATCAGCCATATCAGACTATGCCTTGATTTTACACTAGGTTTACCTTTTATCAGCTTTTCGACCCTTTTCCCATATGAATCTTTCCTCGTTCATATACATGTAAAAGCAAGAACAAACAGGATGAGTGCATTTACCTGCACTTCAAACTTCACCACATTTGGTGGGTTCATGATTGCATATTTCTCAAGAATGGAGGACTGCGCAAGTAAATCAGAATTATGAACAGGGTGGTCCTTCACTGCCATGGCTTTGCCGTTCTGAGGTTCAAGAGTGCCAGGAAACCACCTGCACTTCATATTGTAATCACCAATTTTCTTCCAACACATGGTCAGTTCTTGCAGAGCTTTGAGAACTACTATCATTATTTCATGAGGATCAGCTCGAGACTGACAAAATGAAGGCAACGAATATAATCAGTTATAATTGTAAAATGAGTATAGCCATTGTTTCATTATATATTCAATTTCTCATGTAGCCAGATGGGATCTAAGAGGACAACCTACGATCTCTACTCAGAGTTCCGCTGAGAACCAAACAACCTAAGCCAGCCCCAGGCAGTTCATGCCACACACAAGCTCCAAATCGGCACTTGAATTTGTACACTATAAAAGCATAGGAACTAACCTGAAGTCCAAGAGCCCATTTCCTATCACTAGGAAACTGTAAAGCCAATCCTTGAGGATTAATATGTCCTGGAAGGCGCCCTGTTGATGAAGAAGGTTCATCTGGATGTGTAGAACTGAGACTATTTTCCTAGGAAACAAGAAAAAAAGGTTGAGACTTGAGAGCAATGTAAATCAAATGGAAAGTATACTAACAGAATATATAACATTAATCATCATTCAATGAAAATGCTAAAAATAGAAGTGGTAAAAATATATATCCCACCTAGTGCAGGGCTGAGAGAGATTAATCCTCTTACATTATAGATAAATCATATTCCTCAGTTTTAGCTAATGCATGCCCAGGGACAGATCCTCAAGACACGCCACAACTTAGAATTTCAGAGCAAGGCTCGTTCAGAAACTACTAGCCACTTGAAATAACTTCTTACCAACATAAATTAAAATGTCATCAACATTTTCCCCCCTGTAAAGTAAACATGGGAAAGATAAACAAACCTTAGTCTCTTGGATCTCAGCTCCAAGATGACCATTAGAATCACGGAATTGATGGTCCAATAACAAATGGTATGCAACGGTTGCCTGAAAAAATTATAAAGTAATACTAATAAGCAAACTTCGATTATTGTATGCAAAGAATTTTTAAAACACTCAACGAAAAGTTTTAAATTTTCCAAACCTCATTTTGCATTCTGCATATAATGGATTCGGTTAGTTGTTTCCCATCAAATCCCAGCTTGACCACTTCTTGAAAAATCTCTTCATCAATCTGCAGGAATGACAGTTAATAGTTTGAATAAATTGGATCGATGATTTGGTAGGGAGGGGATTGAATTATCCCTCCTTGAAGAAAAGACTATTAAACAAGCTTATAGGGTTCATTTCTCTCCCTTTTCTTCAAAACCTTTTTCTCCAAACGTTGTGTAAGGTATTAGGCACAGTACTGCAAGTCCTGAGAGCTTCACCTAGACACTAAAAGGATCCATTTGCATCCAGAATATCAGTATAGCCTCTCCAGAGAACAGCAATGATCTACCTGTTATACCATACTTGTAACTAATGTAGCATCACGTCACAGCAACCAAGTACGGACAATAAAATCCATTCTATTTACCATTTTAACATGCTAAAATCCTCGAGTCAGCTAAGCCTCATGCTACCTTCAATTAATGACATATACTTCTCGTAACTAGATCATTCTTTATCACTCAATCCAAGACATTTCATGTCTTACACAATACATTAGATTTGACCACTCTTCCTCACCATTATTGAATCCTCCAGTTGATGCTAAATAAAAGGTACGTACAAGGATTTAGGAGAAACAAAACCATACAGTCACTATTAATTCATAACTCAAATCTTAGGTAGGGAAACCTTTTTAGCATGTTGCATAGTATCTGGCAGGGGAACAGCCAAATAACGTGGAAGGTGAGCTTGGAACCATGGGTGCTGACGAATTTCATGCATGTTCATTCTTCTCATTGGATCAACCACAAGCATCTTTGAGATCATATCCGTTGCACCAGGTGACAAATATCGGGGAATAGAATATAAGCCACCCTAAAGAGAACACAATGTATGTTGAGAATGTATAGAATTAATCTTTGTATAATAATGACATACAATAGTTGAAGGTGGAATATCAGTAACTAAACACTTATTAACAAAGAAAATAAATGGACAATAACTCAGAAAGCATATATAATAGACTGATAATTAAATTCATGGTCTGCAAATTACTCCTTGATCGTGAAGGAAGAGTAAAATCAAAGGAAATAATAAATTTAAGGATAAAATTTGTAGTATAGAAGATTGTTGTGAAATAAAGAGGTAATGTTTTATACTGTGAATGTGGTGGAAAATGGAATAGCAGAATACAGAAGAATCAATTATAACAATCAAATGAGACAGGAACAGGTAGTAAAAAAAGATGGTTATTTCAAGGCAACAGAAACAGAGAAACCCAAAATGACTTGAGTCAGCGAAGATGTGAAGGGAAGTTAAACGTAGTCTTCAATCAGACAAAAGGTTTCTGACAACAGAATATAAAACTAGACCCTAAGCAATCAGCAGAAAGCAAAGTTTCTAATGATGCATGCATAACTGATTCTTGAAGCTAAACTTAGAAAATAAAATGGCCAGCCCAAAAATTATATTACTGAGTTGAACTATTTGCTGAAGACTTTAAGCTGATTTACACAATCCACAGATAGAAAAGAAAATGTAAAGTACCTTTATTTTCCTGAGGAGATTGGGAATGCTTTCATCATCAAATGGTAATGAACCACAAAGAAGAGCATACAATATAACACCACAGCTCCATATATCCACTTCAGGTCCAGCATACAATTTCCTAGCTAGGACCTATTAAAAGAACAGATAACATTACCTATGAATAAAAATCACTACATGAGGCAAATGTAGCTTATAGACCAAATGAGGTACGGAAGCCTCCACCTGATCCATACCTATGGGGCAGCATAGTTGTAACTTCCACAATTTGTCTTTAGAAAATGACCATCTTGCATTATATTGCTCAAACCAAAATCAGCAATCTTCACATTGTGTTTAGAATCTAACAGCAAATTCTCGGGCTTGAGGTCTCTATGAACAACCATATTCCTGTGGCAGTATTCGAGACCAGAAATTGTCTGCAAGCAGAGAGAAGTTTGGCTCACTGAATCCAATTGGGAAATGAAGAGAAAATGTGGAAGAAATCTAATGCATAATATTAGTCAATCCTGCCTGCTGGAAAAAACTGCGTGCTTCATCTTCTTCTAACCTACCCTTCTCCAAAATATATTCAAACAGTTCCCCACACTTGGCATACTCCATTACAACAAATATATCAGATGATGTTTCAATAACCTCATACAGTCTTATAATATGAGGATGCATTAACATTTTCAAGATTTTGATTTCTCTCCTCGCTGCAAAAGAAAAGGAGAAAACATAAGACAACTGAGGTAAATCAGAATAAACTCTGAACTGAAAAGAAAATCTAGATCAAAATCTTCCTTGAGTCCTCCCAGAGGAATATAATACATGTCTAACATCTTGGCATAAAACTTTCATATTTCAAGTTCAGATGAATGACTTTCATTCAAATAGAATTATCCAATCACATAGATTCGTTTTGATAGTGAAAGGCTGTGCACGGTCTATACCTTTTTCTTCCATCCCCTTTTTTTTCATCTCATGGCGATTAAGTATTTTGATGGCAACATGAAGACCTGTCAATTTATGCTCAGCAAGCTTCACCTCTCCAAAGGAGCCATATCCAAGAGTTTTACCAAGCTTGTAATTTGGTGAAAGCATCTCCACACGGCTGTGTTTTTTACGAGATGATCCTTCCATTTCTTGTTCCAGGCCATGAAAAAAGCAAAAATTAGACCAACATGAAAGCGAGTATACACACATGACAAAGATTCCTATACCTACACAATGATAGCTGTCTGGACTGCTTTATGACAAATCTTTCTTTCAAATACGTTCTCTTCAGGACAATTTGTAATACTAATGAATCAAAGTCTCAGCTGTAGATTCCAGCTAAATAAGTTCGAAAGGTTACTTATAGTTCTTATGAGACATGGATGTCAGAACAAAATCGTATTCAAACCAAAAAATGGAAAGGATTGAATGTGGGAGGAAATTATCCTTATAGTGTAATCCAACCATTAATGATAATCAACTAAAATTCGAGGTCCAATTAGAAGCCTTCTAATCAACTCCTCCTTCTCTTCCTTCTATATATCCTGAGGCGAGGAGAAGGTGCATCAAATAACTGACGGCACATTCAAAAGCAGTATAGCCTGAGGGCAGGATAAGATGCATCAAATAATTGAAAGCACATTCAAAAGCAGGCATGTCTGGACACCATCAAATACAAAAGAAACATTTTTCACTCTTTTTTTTTTTTGGTGTGTGTGTGTGTTTAGAATGTTTTTGCAGATAAGCAGCGATGATTATTATGAACAGCAAACGTGATTTCATTAAAACAGTAGAAGTGGAAAGTTTGATGGCTTATAGATATCAGATGCGTAAACAAACCACTCCTCCATGACTACTGGAAAGAAAGAAAAAGAAATCATCAATTTAGTTAATCCCGCTCCTACATGACTAAACAATCCGAAACTGGCCTTAGCTTTAAAGCATTTGATCAGTTGTTAATGAAAAACCAGGACATAAAAGAAGAACCCGGCATCTATAGAAGTCAAAAAATAAACTGAAATGCTAAAATCAAACAAACATTTAGAACTAGTCTTACCTACTGAATCACTGTTACTATGGAAATGCTAAAATCAAAGAAACATTTAGAACTAATCTTACCTACTGAATCACTGTTACTATGGACCGGAAAATATAGCATCAAACAAACGAAATGGAGCTCAAAAGAGAGGTTATATACAGATAGAGAAATCAGAAATTGAAAATTACAAGGAGAATCTTTTGATTATGATTAACGGGAGCACCTTGATTACTTTTTGTCAAAACCCAAGAGCGTGAAGCTCTCACCAAGGAGAAAGGTAGATTAGTGAAAAACTAGAGACTGATGTTGACAAGAGAAGAGGTCTATCTAGATACTGCCATGAAGGGGAATAAGACATTGATGGGCGCTTCCATGCAGAGTCTTTATTGAAAGTACAACTTTGAAATGAATTTTTTATTGGCTATTCTGGATGAGTTGACATTTTGTACAGTAGTCACAAAAGACTTAAACAGTTGTAGTACAAGGGAAAAAAACAAAAAACCAAAAAAAACCGGACAAGTACAGGGCAGAAATGTTGAAGATTAAAAATATTCTAGTAAGGTTGTGGCAGGAGCCAGGAGAGGCATTCACATGGTAACAGCAGCAAGCTATCTAAAGAAATTCAGTGGACGACACAGCAAGACTTTCTCAAGGCCTGCTCGGGCACACATTGTAAACATATGATAAAATCTGTGAGTTGCATACAAACCTAAAAGATGTAGATTTTTTTATATAAATATATTTAATTTATTATTTGATTATTTTTTATGATTTGCTTGTTTTAACTTGTAAGTGCATGAGTGTACGATACAGCAATTAACTTGATAAAATTGAGTTCATATCTATATAAAGCTATGAAAACTAAGCTAGGTAAAAAAAACAAACTCAAGAAAAATTAAATTAATAATAATTTGGTTAAAAATAATTGATGAACTTGTCTTCAAAGATAAAAAAATATAAATAGATTTTAAATGATAAGAAAAGGCAAGTCTTGGTCCAAATCAATTTTAATCGTAATGTATTGGTGATTTCTTCAATATATATAAGATAACTCAATCTAATATCAATGATGATGATATTAGATCGGAAGATATTACAATGAAGTTTAGAAAGATGAAGATTGATTATTGCTTAAGAATGAACAAGTACTTTCATATTAAGTAAGACATTGAATTAAGCAATCTCGATACCAAAACTAAAGTTTGTGCATAAAAATTCAAGATTATAACATTAACTAAATGATTTCTAAAATTTCTTTGCAATAATAAAACATTCATGAAGAAAATGAGAAGATAAATATTAAGATTCATTCATATCCTAAAGAACTCACCTCAATCACCATCATCCTTGATTTGAATCCAAGAAAGAGATTAGCCAACCATGATTATTTATAAGAACACTTTAATAAATATGAAATAACTTGAATCAAACTGAAATAATAAGTTTTACAAACTAAAGAACCGAAATCTATAAAGAAGAACACAATATAATTTCAGAAAAAATATGGGAAGAATCCATACCATGAAATGTGGGAAGAAGTTGAATCATGCCCGGTTTCAAATTGAAGACTTGTTGGTTAAGAGGTAAGATAATACACGAAGGTGTACTTTGTCTAGCCGGGTGAAGATACTCTCTAAAAGTTCGAAAATTAGGTTGATCATTGAATTGTGGAGGTCCATTACCTTGAACACTCCCTTCCCCCTCTACATCTTCAACATTAGCCATGATAAAATAATAATAATAATATAACAATTATATGAATATGAAAGGAAAGGAAAGAAGAAAAAAAATTGCAAATAAAAGTAATAACTCAAAAATAAAA